>SSNP01000102.1:1009892-1115624 GCA_006937955.1 Pachypanchax playfairii
GATACACTTGATGTGTCAGCGTCGGAATTAAACTGGACTCCAAACAGTCCGCCTCCTTATATTTTTTTCCTTCTCTTTGAATTCTTGCTTGTATGTTCTCTCAATGTAAGTCGCTTTGGATAAAAGCGTCTGCTAAATGACAGTAGTAGTAGTAGTAGTAGTAGTAGGCAGAAAAAAGGCAAAATCAGGGCCTTTGAACACACTGGATAAAGCCAGTTCAACCATTTGGAATTTCCTGAAGGAGAAAGAAGCCACTGGTGAAATGAGCAACAAATGCATACCAAAGAACAATTGCATCTGAATAATATTGTAAGAGCAGTCAAGAAAGACTGTTAAACAATTACACAAGCAATAATCTCCAGTGGGTGGGAGCAATGGATTCACAATCTGCTGTTCATAAAGAAGACTTCATGAGCACAAGTAGAGGCTACAGCAAATGCAAACCACTCTGCTAGAAGAACATGATGCCTTTCACCTGCTAAAAGGTTAACACCCCAAAACAAGCAACTGATAAAAGTTGGGCAAAATGTCACAAAAGAATGCCAAAGTTTGGTGATATTAAAAGACTGACACGATTGATGCAGTTATTTAAGCATATGATATTTAAAAACATATTAAGTGTTTATTTCATTCAATGTAAATTTATTTTGTCCTCAGGAGCTTCACAGAAGAGAAGCTGGACAGCAGCAGAGACTCGTGCTGTAGAAAAAACATTAAAAAGGTTCATAGAAGGTGGGAAAGTTCCTGGTAAATTGGAATGTGTTGCATGTATTCAAGCTTCACCAAAAGAACTTGAACAAAGGACCTGGAAAGCAGTAAAGTTCTATGTCAAGAACAGAATCACAGCTCTGAGGCGCCAAAGTGCTAAAAGATTTTAAGTTTTGATTTTAACCTCCCAAAAGCACATTTTGGAGTGCTGTTTCATGTTTAAGTTTATTTTTAGTTTACTAATGTCTGGCCCAGTGTAAACAAAGTTGTTTTCTTTAAATATTAATATACAGTGGCACTTTGATTTTATTATGTTTTGAAGGAATGTCGGTGGAAGACAAATATGTACTTTTCTGTTTTTCTTTGTAAAACGTGAAAGAATGGAAAACTTTGTTTAGAAAGGCAATCTCTCATTTGGAGTTTTATTTTATTTTTGAAGAGGCAATGGAAAATATTTAGCCACTGTGAAAAATGTCATGTTAAATAAAGAGCTTGGCCTAAACAGTTGTTTGGCTTGAGAGGTTAAGTGTGGTTCAGTTACACTATCAGCATAATAACTGTTTTATTAGACATAATTTCCTACTAGTGGCACTTTGATTTTATTATGTTTTGAAGGAATGTCGGTGGAAGACAAATATGTACTTTTCTGTTTTTCTTTGTAAAACGTGAAAGAATGGAAAACTTTGAATTTTGTTTAGAAAGGCAATCTCTCATTTGGAGTTTTATTTTATTTTTGAAGAGGCAATGGAAAATATTTAGCCACTGTGAAAAATGTCATGTTAAATAAAGAGCTTGGCCTAAACAGTTGTTTGGCTTGAGAGGTTAAGTGTGGTTCAGTTACACTATCAGCATAATAACTGTTTTATTAGACATAATTTCCTACTAGTGGCACTTTGATTTTATTATGTTTTGAAGGAATGTCGGTGGAAGACAAATATGTACTTTTCTGTTTTTCTTTGTAAAACGTGAAAGAATGGAAAACTTTGAATTTTGTTTAGAAAGGCAATCTCTCATTTGGAGTTTTATTTTATTTTTGAAGAGGCAATGGAAAATATTTAGCCACTGTGAAAAATGTCATGTTAAATAAAGAGCTTGGCCTAAACAGTTGTTTGGCTTGAGAGGTTAAGTGTGGTTCAGTTACACTATCAGCATAATAACTGTTTTATTAGACATAATTTCCTACTAGTGGCACTTTGATTTTATTATGTTTTGAAGGAATGTCGGTGGAAGACAAATATGTACTTTTCTGTTTTTCTTTGTAAAACGTGAAAGAATGGAAAACTTTGAATTTTGTTTAGAAAGGCAATCTCTCATTTGGAGTTTTATTTTATTTTTGAAGAGGCAATGGAAAATATTTAGCCACTGTGAAAAATGTCATGTTAAATAAAGAGCTTGGCCTAAACAGTTGTTTGGCTTGAGAGGTTAAGTGTGGTTCAGTTACACTATCAGCATAATAACTGTATTATTAGACATAATTTCCTACTATGTTAACATGGTAAGAAGTGTTAATTTGTGGTGAAAAGTAAAATTGTTTGTTTTTAAATAGGAGCGGTCCTCACAGGACTGCAAAATAACAGGTTTTTTTTCCCATGTGAGTGTATTTGATATTTCAAGTGATAATCCTCTTTACAAAAAATTTACATGAATTTAGCAATTAAAAATAACTTTCTAAACCATGTAGAAAAGGTGGATCCCACCGGACGCCTCCCAATCAGGGGACCCCACCTGGTAGTAAATACGGGTATGTGTGTGTGTGTGTGTGTGTGTGTGTGTGGACTCAATATTCAGGCCCAACAAGTAGCAGTTTGATGGGCTGTGACCATCTTAAACTAGCAGACGTCTTGTGAATAACTCACTCTGCTGCTGTCACGACCCTAACTGTTCCTTCAGATGGAGTCACCAGACCTCTAGTAGTTTTTTAGAGTTAGGAGGTGGTCACTCTGATCCTTGATGGCAGATGCAGCTTCTGTCAACAGGATGACAAACATCACAGGACAGCTTCTTCAGAGTCTGTTGCTTAGTGACTTCTGAAATTTGAGCTAGACTAATCAATAATATCATCTTGAATTCTTTTTTCCTTTTACATTATGGGTAAAGACAAAAATACATATCCAAACTTTGGCATTTTTGGGATAATTGTATGTGCAGTTGATGCAAAAATTATTAGCCCCCCAGGGATTATGGAACATTTTTCTGAACTTCTTCCCAATGTTTGCAGCATTGATGAAACTTTATGCAAATGTTATGTTTCTGTTTTGCTGCTCACTCAATTTTCTCAACAGCACCACCTGTGAGTTTGGTCTCATCTCCTGCACCTGTCCACGCCCCTTAATAAGGGGAGTGGTTCCTTTAATTATATGCCGGTCTATTGTGTACCTCTGTGCTGCACTCACTAAGCATCATCTGTAATCTGTTCTCAGTCTGTTCGCCTTAACTACTGTTTGACCTTAGATCGACCTCGACCTCACCTCTCGTCTGCTCCCGTTAGGAACCCTGTCTGCCTGGATCATCTAAAACTGGACTGGTACTGGACTGCTCATTTAACCTTGTCTCTTCCTCAGTCACTGTCTGATCATCCTGCTTGATCGACCCATTAGTGACCCTAGCCTGTCTTTGAAACTACTGTATTTATTGGATTGTGTTTTGGATTTGTCTGCCATCCCTCTCCCCTGTCTGAACTGTGCATTGACCTCGGCCCATCTGATGACCCCTTCTGCATTTATCTCGCTATTCTGGCACTAGCTCTGAACACTTGTCTGTGTTGCTAACCTCTTCCTCCAACAGCCCCACACTGTCATGGTACATTCCTGTTGGTACAAACCATACTCGATTTATCTCCATCAACCTACCTTCTGGGAATCCTCACCTCATGGGGGCTCCTCCGGTGTGTGACGTCATACCATGTCACCATCTTGGAAACCTGCCAACAAAAACAACAACAAAGGTACATCAGTAAATCTAACATCTTCCAAACTGTCACAAATGGTCACTCACCTTATCCTCTGCTCCTCCTCTCCAAATGCGTTGTAGCCCTTTCTCTGCACCGGTCCACAAGAGTTTCTGCTCCTCTGTTCAATTAGAGCTATTTTTTCACTATGGGTAAGTAAAAAACATAAATAAATAATTGAAGAGAGCTTGTTTTAGTTACTCCTGCTTTTAATTTGACATATTTTATCTTGTCTTCAACTCCTCTCGCTCACTTTTTCCCCGTCTGTGTTTAGATACCCTAAACCCCACCCCCTCAACGTAGTCAGCACACTCCATTGCGCTGTGTGTGTTTTTGTGTAGATGTGCGTGTTTTATTTTTATTTCTATAGTCTGTTACACAATTATGATCGCATTTGTCACTCACTGTATTTTATTTTGAAGAATTGCTATTATTTTTGACCGGATTGTCTCGTTTGTCATTCTCGTCAGAATTGATGCAGAACGCTCGCGGCTCACGCAAAAAATAGACCAGATGCCGAAATGATCACTTCACAGCTCCGTGTCTGGTGTGAACTGCACAATATAGGCTAACAAGGGGGCTGAATAGAAGCGGCCTTGGTTCCGCTCCGCAACAGGGCACTTCCGCGTGCAGTGTTTTTAGCAAGTAATTAGTGTTCAAGTATATTTAATTTATTGGATATTTTAAATATTTGACATATACAGTTTGAAGTGTTGTTTTTCTTTTCAATTGTTTTCAGTTCAAGAGTGAAAGGTATGTTAGGGAGCTTGTTAGCACTTCTCTTTATTTTAGGTAAACAGCAGTGATTCACTGTATCTTACTGCACTTACCGACTCGACCTTCTATCCTTCACGTTACTGTACTTATCTTTATGTTTTTTTCATAAATCAGTTTTCAATTTCAATTTGTCTAGTAAACTGGGTAATAATTGTATAGGCTGTTGTAAATGCAGTTTCTTTGCAACAATATAAGAGCTTATAGGTTCCATAAAGCTGAAGGTGTAGGAAACCAAAGAATAATTGCCTCTCTTCAGTTTACTGTACTATTGTGAGAATAGAGAAAATGGTGCTGGGAAGGCTGTGTTTTTAACTCATGTTTGTCAGTATCTTCTTCTCCATTTGATGTTTTCAGTGGCACTCTTTGGGTGACATAAATTTCCACCATTAAATTCTTTCATTATCCCTGTTAATCCCTGTTGCAAATGTCGAGTGTTGGCTGTAAGATAGAACGAAACAGATCTTTTCTTTGACTCTCTTCTCCTGTACTTTTCTTTTCATGCTGTTCGAAAGAGCCAAATTAACTTCCCCCTGTTGCAGGAATGGGGCTGTCTCTTGTCCCTTTTCAGTCTCTCTTTTTTTCTGCTCCTTGAAAAACCCTCTTTGCTTCTCAGGACTGATATAATTACATTCCTTTTCAATTGGATTTAATACCAAATTCAGGGTATATCACTCTGGTGTTACAATTTTAAGGAATTCTTTAAATATAGAGTATAAACATATTTTAAAAAAGAAGCTATACAAAAGTGTAATTAAAAGCAAAATCTAAATAAATAAATAAATAAAACCCTGATGCTATGCGGTACAGAGGAACAGAAATTAAATATTCAATACAGGATCGATAAGTAGATGGAAAAACTGGAATGAGTTCATGTTGATCTTCTTAAAATTTGCCATCACAAGTCCAGTTTTTTTTTCCTTTTTAGTGAAACTAAAATTGCTGCTTCAGGCAACTGGAAGCATATACAGAAACAATATCAAAACTTTGTGAGGAATGTAACTGAAGCCTCAAAATAAAACAGCCAAAAAAGAGATGCAGCATTCAGGAAACAAAAACTTGCCTGAGTATTCTTGAAACATATCAAGGGTGGGCCATAAAACTAAAATACAAACCAAAAACCTGCAAATACTATTTAGGAATTGTCTTTAGGAGATTAATCTCAAAATGCCTGGTCATGTGATTCAAATCAACATGAAATTTCAGGAACGTGTGCAAAACCATATTTTGTGAACTTCTTGTTGTTTTGGTAAGTGACATTGTGTGACTGTAGCTCTCACTTATAATAATGTTTTCTATTGCATGTATGGATTGTTTCTTGACTGCAGCTGCAATATCTTCAGCAGCTGAGCTTTACATTGGGGTTTGTTGTAGTGTGTTTGCATTCATTGGCATTTCCAAGCATCCAGCTGTGGCTCCACCTTCAAATTCTTATACATTTGTTGCCTGTAAAATATCAGATTTAGATTTATGCAGGAGAGCTTGAATCAGAAAAAAATACTTCCATTGAATCCGTTAAAAAACAGTCCTCATGTCTTGCTTTCAGTTTGTGTAAATCTGGACACACACTATACACTGATACAAACCTTTGAAGGAACATTAAGTCATATGACTTCTAAATGCATCAGAAGCGAGTCAATTACAAGTGTGCAACAATAGTCACCAGTGATCCCACTGAGATGCATCATAAACCTCATCAACTGACCAATGTGAGATTTGAAAAGTCAAAGGTGAAATCAAATTTTAGAAAAAAAAAAACTTTGTAACTCAACCAAACGTTTAAAGTGAATAAAATGTTTGGGAAAATGAGATATTGGTAATTGTGACTGTGAACTTAACAAATTTTGTTCCAATAGAATTAATAAAACTAATTCTCCATCTAAGTTATCCTTTGTGTTGCAAGGTCACTCATTAAAACTTTATCAGTTCCTTCAAACTACTTTTCAAGTTTGGTAAATCTTCTTTCAACCAAATTAGTCAAATTGAGTTAATTTGTTGAAAGAAGCTGAGTTTCCTTGTTATTTTATGTCAGTCTTGTGACCTTCACTGAAGTAGCAATACTTTTCTGTCACCAAATAACCTCCTTTTTGTCTGGGGTTAACTTGGAGCTTCTGCGTCTTGTCTGATACACTTATCTCTAAGTCTCCCTTCCTTCATCTGCTATGACCTCAGATCCCAGGCAGCTTTTTCTGTCTTTTCCTCTCAGCGCATCTGTCTATCCTTCTCGGGTCTGGCCTTATAGTCTCTGACCCCTGACTCCATCTTTTCAAAAGTTGTTTGAAGTTTTGACTCCACACTTCCCTTGGCTTGTCAAAGAGAATCCCTTGGTGTAATTTATCACTAATCTTTTCATCCTCTCCTTACTGGCGACGAGATCTGTTACCTGCGGATGGAGGAGGTAAAGGGGGCTGGGGGGCACACACTGGATGTTGATCTGTGACTGTCTCTAATCATGTTTCTCTACACACTCTTCATTTTTAGACTCCATTTCTTTTCCGTTTGTTTCATCTTCAAGTTTCAGCATATTCATTGAACTTGGAAATATTTCCTATAATCACCCATATGAGGACTAGAAGAACTGAATCACAGATGAAACAAAAATTAAATGACAGTACAAAACCAGCTGTGGTTCATTAGCACAAAACCCAGAAACTGGATGAGTGTGAGGTCTTGAAAAGAAATATCCTCACCTTATTAATTACATGTCAAATTGAATCTCCCTGTGCCCATTTTGCACTTCCGATCAGTACCAGCAGTGAGTATGGTGTAGGGAAAAGAAGTGATATTGAGAGGAGTGAAGATAGGAGAGAGTGTGTGAGTGGATGTGATGGACATCAGCTGAAGAGGCTGGCCTTTCAGTAATTGCGCTTGCCGCAGAGCAGAGGTCAGAGGTAAATGCCAAACGTGGATATGTTCTACCATAATGAGTAGGCGAGGGTATGCCACATTCAAGAATACTCACGTTCTCGGACACACAATCTTGTACATTTATGAATGGGCGCAAAAGGTTTTTTTAAAGGTATTGACATGAAATTACAGACATCTACAGGCACATTTTCCCTCAAATGAGACATTGCAGAGATTTACACCATTTCAAATATAGTATTAGGTATCGTATCAGGACTGTGATCATTAATTTCCTCCAACAGCGCTGATGTCTTTGAAAATAGTTTTTAATAAGGTGGTGTTTTATCGAGTAATAAGAGACAGTGGTCTAATTTTGGAGACATGCCTCAAGTGCTCTTTTTTAAATAAGTTTGATTGATTATCTGCTAAAAATATATATATATGTTTGTTTTGTTTTAGCATTTCCCAAAATAAGCAGACAAGCATTTTTTAAGTAAGAGTTGATGGTTTTCATATCAGTCATACTCCATCTGACACTTATCAGAATAGTTACCAACAGAAAGCAATCTCAGATACAACTTAGAGTTGCACTGTGTAAACACTGTCAAACCTAGATCTATTTATTCCAAAGATTTAAGGTGAAAGACATACATGTTACAACACAAGGGCAGAATGTGTACAGGCACAATCAGCACATACATTCTGAGAAAAAAAAAGTTTCAGTATGATCTCTACCTTTTATAGTGACAATAACAATTTGACCCAGGAAGCAGAGTTTGTGGGTTTGATCCCACGGGACGATGCAGTCCCACAGATGCAAATGTTGTGTGACAGATTTGAACATACATTATTCATATTTGCATGCATGTTTAACATTTTTCTGTGTTCATAGACAAAATTTACAATCAACAGTCAGCACCAGTGCTCACCTGTGTGGTTTGCAGTGTGTGTGAGCCTGACCCCCTACTGTTTCAGCAGATGCTAGCTTAGCCTGATCCAGCACAACTCCTCTTTTTACATTATAGTCTATACCACACCGTATGTATCCTTCATACAGAACAGAATATTTAATGTCTTCATTTTACTAACAACTTGCAGGACATCCTGATTCTGCATTGCTTTCTGTTTATATTATTGAATTTCCAGTATGCAACTAAAAAAACAGAGTTTGTGGTGGTTCGTGTAAACATGGATCACAGTGTTTTTACTAGGTTTTACAGTTACATGAATATTGTGTGAAAGATATTATATGCTTAGGTAATTGGGTTGCCAAATGCAGGATGTTCCATCCCTTGATGGGTGTTAAAATTGGCTCTATTTTAAAAGTTATAGGTAGCTAGGTAATCTTAAGGATGGCCTCTTACAACAACCTCTGCCTCATTAGTTGTTTAGGACACTAGCCATAACAGAAATTAATACTTTTCTATTTCTTAAACAGACAGAGAGACTCTGTTGGTGGATTAATGAAATCAGCTTTAAGTTCTTTGCCAGGGGGTAGGTTTATCTCCAAGCACTGACTAAACCTGACTGAACAATCTTGGCTATGAATGTGAAAGATATAGAACCGAATAATGTCTAATTTCAACACTAGTGTGTCATGTCACCCGTGTTAACATTTAAGTCCTGTTTTCTGCTGTTTCCACATGTGTTGCATGTGTGTGGACTTCAATGTACCATAACCAGAATGTGCTCATCAAACAAAAGGAGCTACAGCTTAAGTCTAAAATCTTTTTTTTCTGGGAATGGTTTATACTCCTTTTCACACATCATCACACTTTTGTTTATATGCTTTAAGTTTCTCAGGGATTTTGAAGTAATATGTTGGGTATGAGACACTGTCCCCTTGCTACATCAAAGCAGATGGACATGTTTGTATGTAACAGGACTCAGACAAACTTTATGTCCCCTTCCTACTGGTGCTCAAGCCAGCTGAGGAATCTGACCAGACTGAGATGAAGTAGAAGGGTCCTGGAAAAATGTGTGATTACCTCCACCAGCTGCCAGGTAGCGGCGATGGAGGTTATGCTTTCATCATGGTTTGTTTGTCTGTTTGTTCACAAGATATCTCAAATACTCCTAAATGTATGTTGATGATATTTTCAGGATAGATCGGAAATGGTACAAGCTGATCCAGATGGTGATCTAGAATAATTTGTTAAACTAGTTATGAATTTTTTCTAGCCCTCTGTAATGTGTATTCAATTATTATTAAATTATATTATCGTGGCACTTGATGAGAAATTGTACTGTGCTTTATATTATTATTTATATATTTTATATACCTATGAAAAGCTTTCAACACTGCTGAACATACAATAAAAAAATGACTATTTAGCCTTGGATTGTCAGAGGGTGCAGCTGCATGGTTCCCAAATTATCTGGATAAAATAACTCAATGTATCAAATATGAGGTCTTGATGGTTTGAATTTGTTGTTGTCTAAAAGGGGGTGCCACAAGGCTCAGTTATGGGGACCCTTCTATTTATTTTGCCCATTAGTGCCTTGGATCAAAATATCTCTAATGCTAATATGCATTTTCCCTCACCTTTAAACCACATAGAATTTTTAAATTTTTGTTTTTCTTCACTAATAAGTTATGTTTTTCTTTTGAAGTAAAAAAAGCATTGTCTAACTTAAACATTTTTTATCTTTGTTGGATTATAGTGATTTTTTTTTTATGGATGCTTCTTCTACTTGTCTTATCTTACCAGCTGTAAAGCTATGACGCATCACTGAGATTGCCCTCTCTGGTCACTAGAGGCAGGGACATTGGTACACATTTATTTACAAGGCTATGCTTGGATCACTGCCTCCCTACATTTGTGCTGTAATCACACAGAGAAATGTTGGCTCGTACTCCTTGCGATCAAATGATCAGCTGTTGCTCTCTGTTCCTTTTTCCTGCAGAAAGCTCGGGAAGAAAGCTTCTGTTTATGCAGATCCTTTTGCTTGGAACATGTTTAATAAAGGTTGGAAATTGAGTTATTGCCCTTAAATTCTTTCAAAACCCAATTGGAGGTATCAGAGAATGCCTCAATAATTTTCAATTGTTTTCCATAACTTGTGTTACTGTATTATTGTTTGTTTGAATGTTGTAACTATGTGTTGAATTTTACTGCCTTCTGGCCAGGATCTCCTTGGAAAAGAGGCTTATAATCTCAATGGGATTTTCCTGGTTAAATAAACGTTAAATAATAATACAACAAATGATATAAGCCTATACTAGGCTCTAGTGGATACTTAAAAAAAAAAACAATTGATTTATTTTTACAACACAAAAACACATTTACATGTCTGCAAAAACTTTGTCATAAAGTCTTAATAACGGCTTTGCTTTGGCCAAGCAAAGCCGTTATTAATATTTTTGGACCTATTTTTAAAAAGCACAGCAGCTATACATAATAATTAATGTACCACTTGTCATTCAGGAAGACGTTTACTTTTCTAAATATTACATACTTTTGCATTTGCAGTTAAGGCAAAAAAATACAGTGTGTTTTAGTTTCTTTGGAAAAATGATAAACAGGGTGCACTTGTATAGCATTTTAAAGTTTAAAGCTGACTCCCAAAGCACTTTACACTAAAATTGTGTCATTCACCCATTCATACACACGTTTACACAGGTTATTACATATTTTTGGGGTAATATCCTTAGTTTCTGGAGGCATGGATTCCATGATTTGGATGTGTCACATAAACCACACGCATAAGCCTCAAAAAGGACATTTACCCAGTCCAAACCCAACAAAGCACAACCTCATGCTATGCTACATACATGCTCTCTCTGCATTGCCACAACAATGTGGCACATTTGTGGAGTTTTGGCACATAACCTCAGTTCAGGACTTCAGTGGTGTATTCCTTTGTGTTCTTGGCATAAACACCAGATAAATAAAATGTTGATCAGAATGGCAATTGCATTCAAGTTATATGTGCAAAACACAAGTAGTCCTTTTTGTAAACTTTGTATGGTACAAAGAATCATCTTAGCTGAGGCTTATGTCTGTGCCTTTACTGCTAGAAGCATCAAGGCAACTGCATGATTCCCAGAACTTTGTGTAATCAATCAACTTAAATACCAAGTGTTGCCTTCAAAAGACTCTTGGAACATCTGAATTTGTTCAAAAAATATTACACAGCAACCACAACATTAGTCCCCTCTTCAAAACCCACCTGGGTTATCAAACAGGCCCAGCAACAGTCACAGGTAAGAAAAGCATGCTAGACCAGTGATAACAACAAGGTTAGGAGGGCTACATAACTTATACCATAGTTATATCAAACCAATTAATATACCCATAATAAGAATATGCATACAAAAATGTATGTTATATTTGTCTTAGAACTTGACAATTTGGAAAATGTGCATAATTCCTTTATATTTGGACCCACATAATGTGATTGCTTGAAATGCCAGAATATGTGGCAAGATAAGAAACAGAAATACCAGCAACTTTAAACTGAAATAAGCTGAAGAATTTCAGCAACTGAAAGCACAAGGGCAGGGTGTAGACTTTATAATTAATTACTTTGATGGTCATAAATGCTCATACAATATTTTAAATTGTAGCAATAAAACAGTAAAACTTTTTTTCCCCCTAGATCATTGTACAAATAGGAAGCTATCAGATCTGTTAAAGTTTCACAGATACATCATCAAATTATTTTTTCCCTCTAAACCAAATGCAAATTTCTAATCATGTTGATTTATTTATTTTTTTCTCTTTTATGACGCTATTTTTCTTAAATCAGTTAAAAACTGTATGACTAAATCTGCCAGTGCAGTCATTTGAAGTTTTTCATATATTTTAGATCTATAAGGCTGTAAATGACTGTTCCCTTTGTGGAATGTTATTAGTACAGTGATGATTTTATTAGAGCGTAATCCCCTCCCCTCTGCGCATTGTATGTTGAGTTATTTGCTCATCCAGTTTGTGTTCTGGCAGCTGGTCCGTCCAAATGTGAGAGTAAAATGCATCTAAATCTTCCGTGCACTGTGGATCAACAAAAGATTTTTCACTGCAAACAAAATAGAGGAAAGAACAAGGGCTTGAACAGTTGTTTGAACCCATTTGTTTGCTTTTTACAGTAAATATACTGAACAGTCAAGATCTATTGGAATACGAGCAATTTCTCTAAAAATATTCAAGTGTATCTCATCAGGCAAGTGTGCAGACAGCAGAGGCAGGCTGGCAAGTCAGAGCCAGAGATTCAGCTTAAACTATCCATCACCATCATCTCTGAGCTTAGCTAGTTTGCTGCTTACTTTAGTTGTCATGCCTTGTCTTGATTCCACAGCCAAAGATTCTCAATCACACACTTCAGTTGAATTTTCTCACTCCACTAACTCTTGACGTGTGTTTTATACTGTGTGTTGGCAACAATGCCAGTCATAACTGGACTATGGGAATAATGTGCAGTGTTCCAAAGACTCAGACAGTTTTATTTCCAGTTGTATCTTGAATTAAACACTCAAGATGTCTGTTTCATGGTGTGAACTGCACCATGTGCTGATGTGCTGGAATGATGCACTCAAACTGTTGTTGTCCATCAAAGACATACTGTCATGCACAATGTCTGAATTTGCATGAATCAAAATGACTTGATTTGCATGTGTGTGTGCTTCAGCTTGTTTTAAAATGAACTAAAATAGTTTAACAGCTTCTCTTATGATTTTTTTCTAAATCGTCCCACACTATTACCCCAATAAACATCTCACTTTGAGAGGGAGACCTGTTGGAGTTATGAAGTGTTTGTCTTCTTTGAAAGTACATGTTTCTAAACACCAATATTATTTGGAGAATCAATTTACAGCCTGCCAGCAACCTGCTCACTGTTGTTCTGTTTCTGGGTTAGAGAGAAAAAACTTTTCAAACTACTGACTGTTAAATTGGGCCAAATTCAACCCTAGGGAGGTCAGTTCATTTTTAAATTTTTTTATTTGATAATTAAATGATACTTTCATCGATTCCTCTTGGGGAAATTATTTCTCTGCATTTGACCCATCCACGAGGAGCAGAGGGTAGCTATTTTGTACAGTTTCAGTCAGTTTGAGGGTTCAGTATCTTGCCCAAGGATACTTCGACACGTAGCCTGCTGGGCCCCGATATCAAAACGTGACCTTCCCAATCAGAAGATGATCATCTTCCTCATTAGGTCACAACTTCTCAAAACACACCTCAAACACTGAGAATATACACATCAAAGAAGCTGCATTTTTCCATGATATGGGACTTTAGTGAAAGCAACATGTAGAACATTCTCCTTTCTTTCCAGTGATGAATCATTACATTACATCATTACAAAAAAAAAAAAAAAACAACAAAAAAAAAGGTTTTCTGTTTATGATGGTTTTCATGTTGATTGACATTTCCTATTATGTTCAAAGTACCAACTCTCATACATGCAGGTACTCACAGACACATTAGCTACGTTTACATGGGCACATTTAATCGGAATAAACGCCCAATCGGATAAAAAAGACGTCATGTAAACATGTCAATCAGAATGTTTTGATCCGATGCAGCCTGATCCGAAAGAAATTTACTTCCGATCGAGAGGGGTGGTTTTGTCCGATCTTCATTCGGATAGACGTGCATGTATACACCCATTCGGAAAGAAAGGGTGAAAAAAGCCCTTTGCGCATGCGTACAACTTCAGCGTGACGTCTTTCTGCTTTCGCAGACTCAAGTAGAAAACATAGCGGGAAGTAAACAGAAGTGGTCTGCTGGTGCAGTCATCCTGTCATCCTGCTCTCCTCTCCTGTGGTGGAGGAGCAGTAGTAATATGTATTCAGCCGCTAGCTTGGTTAATGCGACCAGTAAAAACCCAAACATAAAGGTAATCACCCGCAGAAGGTCCATATTGGGTAAAACGTGAGTCAGCTCGAGCACACAATGGGGCGGGAAAGACGTGCAGAAAGGACGGAGTTTGTTTACTTTTTTTTGTGCCCTTTTTTTTCTTCCCCCGGAAAGACAACTCGCTGTGCGCATGCTCAACTCATTTAACCTGATTGAGTGCTTGGTGCATGTGTACTCATGGCATGATCAGATCATTTCAGTTAGTGTCCATGTAAACAGGGATTTGGGAATTCCGATCGACCAAGATTTTAATCAGATTGGGGAAATTTGGCGCATGTAAACGTAGCCAGCGTAGCACTGCCCCTGATCGTGGTTCATCTTTGTCGTCTTCACATTTTAAAGTAAAATATGAAGTTGAAAAATAAAACAAGTTACACAATCCATGAGTAACAGAAATGGAGAATTCAATGTCAACCATTGACAATCAATGGTTAAAGTCATATTTGTACTGTTTATAACAAGTTATGGTTTGTACTAATGATATCAGTTATGATCTGGATCACTCTCAGTATATCAGTTCACTCAAAAAATCTTTTCCAGCTACATATATTTTATTCCCTAAGGGCACAGGGCTATCACAGAATGACAACATCAGGAATCATCTGACTCAAACTGTGAAAAAGTCTCTCAGGTAGGTGCTGGCATTATTTCTTATAGGCCTGGGCGATTAATTGTTTAAATTAATTAATTCGATTTTTTGTTGCGGCGGTTTAAAAAATAAATAAATCGAGATTTTGCGAAGTGGTGCTTTTTGGTTCCCCAGATTTTCCATAGCATTAGTTTCACATGATTTGCTGTGACAGACGTGCAGCAAGAGACGTCATGCATTTGCCTAAAGCCTGTCACAGTCAAAGACAGCAGCACCACAAACTCATTCTAACACCTGAAACAGAGGCATCCAGCCAAACATGGAAAACGCCAGTCTCTCTGAGACGAATAAACACCGCAGTGACCAACAAACTTTAGCTAAAAACAGCTAACTGTAGCCGAATAGTTTGTACAAGGCTCCTCAAACAACAGGAAAGAGGTACGGTGGAGAACAATCACTGAAGCAGTCGCTTAAAGTTGTCCGTTGTTTGTACTTGTTGCTTTCCTTAATAAGTAGGAGAAAATTGGAAAAAATCGGAAGTCAAACAAAAAATAAATAAATAAATCAGATATTTTATTTATAAGCCATATCGCCCAGCCCTAATTTCATATGTGGACTGATCACTTCTGGCTACTTTAAGCCTCGGTCACAATGACACAGACGCATGATTGGTTCAAATGAACCTCGCAGTTTCTATGTAATCTGGTAGTTCGTGGGCATCCGTGAAGGTGGGCATAGTTTCTGTCTGCATTCGTAGGAAGTACTGCTATTTAACTTGCAAGAGCAACTTGATATATTGTAGAGAAAGCAAAATGATTTTCTGCTACCTGGTGCTGGTAAATATCTCTTATGTTCTCTGTAGAGGTGCCTCGACACCTTCCTCTAAATGGTAAATGGCGTGTTCTTATATAGCGCTTTTCTTAAGTGAGACAGCTCCCAAAGGAAGCACCACTGGACTCTCGGACCACCACCAAACAGGCAGGATGGGTGAAGCGATCTTTTCTGGGTGGAGCAGGGATTCGAACCAGTGATCCTCCAGTTATCAGACGACCGCTCTCCCACCTGAGTTACAGCCACTTCTACTTACAGGTGCAAGCAGACAGGTGGAAGGTTTCAAGACATCCCCATGTGAACCTTGTGGCATCAATATGAATTTCCCACAGCTTTCAGCACATTTTGTCAGGGAATAAGTAGGGGCTATCTGTCAACCTTAAAAATCTGTGTTGACTGTTTTGTTCTGAAGAGGTAGGAGGACTTGGAGAGAAGACAGCAACGCTGGTGGATGGTACCATGAATACAGAGGTGGCATATCTATGGTCAGAGACTCTATTCCATGACCTGAACCACGAGTCAGAAGGTGACTACGTGGTGTAACTCTGGATGAAATGTAACACCTTTGTTGAGGTGTTGCCTTTTGTTGCACCACACATCATATAAAGTGAGAAGCAAGTGTTCTAGAAGCATTGGTAGTTCATTGTGCATTTAAATGTACTTTTAAAAATAAAAATAATTCAAAACTCAGAAAATTGGAAGTTGGCAGTTTTTTGTGAAAACTTTGCACAAATTGATGATTCATAAGGACTGTTAATGCTGGATTCTTAAAAGGCTGCATTAAGGAGACTGAAGGAAATGGTCTAAAACTAGATTGTACCATGTTCAAAGCTGTTTGTCATTAGGTTTTACGTCTAGGTCACAATGATTAGTACAGTGTGGTAGAAAAAATTATCAAAAGCACAAACACAGTAACCCATAATTATATTGTCTTTATTCTGCAAAAGAGAGACGGTCTCACAACTTGCTTGCAAGCAAGTTAGCGAGTCTCTGCTGAGAGACAACTGTCACAAACTTATATAGCATTAACAGAGGAAGCTATTAAACAATAAAAAGAGTATCATGGATGCCCAAAGGGTTTTATTGCTCTGAATGGTTTTATTGCTAGCAAAGATTCTTTAACATAAAGAGAGGGATTTTATGGCCTCAGCCAACAGGCTACAGTTACCCTCTGATGAGACCACCCCCAGGAAAGTCTTAGGCATCCCCCTATAGCACCCCCCACCATTACCCCAGACACACATATGAAATAAATGAAGAACATGACAGTAGTTACATGTAATAAAAAAACCCAATAAGCTAGAAAATTTTCCTCAACAGTCTTTGGAATGTGATCGAAAAGACAATGTGCAGTGCAAGATCCATACGTACATACAGCTGTGGCCAACAGTTTTGAAAATGACAAAAAATATTGGTTTTCACAAAGTTTGCTGCTTCAGTTTTTTATGAGAGCAGTTTGCACCTATTCCAGATCATGTTATCAAGAGACCAGATGAGCTGCAAAGTCCTTCTTTGTCATTAAAATGAACTTAACCCCCCCCACCCCCACCCAAAAAAAAAAACATTTAAAAATATGATTCTGGATGCATGTCATAAATTTGTAAATTTGTTTAAGCAAATCAACTGATGGAACAAAGAATCGATGAAAAGGAACACTAATAACACATTTTACATTTCTTCATTTTTACAGGAAAAAGACATCTGCCATCTGTCTGAAAAAAATCATCTTTCTTATATGTGTCTTCTGCACATGTATTGGTTCTTGTCCATGCCATGTTCCTACCGTTTTTTTAGCTTGCCCACACGCTTGTTTGTCTTAGTAGGGTTTTGCTTATGTGATTTGGTTTCTGTTTAGTAGTTTTGTGAGTTAGTGTCTTAGGAGTTTGAGTTACTTAGTATTTTGTGTTTTGTTTTTGCAGCACTTACTCCCTCAGTCTTGTAAATTAGTTCCTGCCCTGAACCTGCTCACACCCCAATCACACTCACTCCACACACCTGTCTGTCTCCTTATTTAAACCCCTTTGTGCCCTGTGTTCATTGCTAGTTTGTGGAATGGGCTGCACTTCCAAACTGGTGTTTTGTTTCTGTCAGTCTGTCTGTCTTTGTAATTGCCCAGATTTCTAACCCTGGACTATTCCTGACCTCACCACTGTCTGCCCCCGTCTGGATTTGTACACTCTCACTCTGTTGGATCACCCAGATTCAACCTGTTTTATTTGGACACCCACTCTGCCTGCGCCTGCTCCTATTTGTAAGTGCCATCCATCTACACATCATTTGACTGTTAACTTGTCTTGGCTTTGGTTTCCTCCCTCATTTCAAGCTCATCTTCACATTATTAGAATAAACATTGTTCAAACTGCTACCTCGCCTCTATCTCTGTGCATTTGAACTCAGCCTCCAGAAACAAACATAACATCTTTAAATGGCTTCCCAGTTTTCAATTGGCTGTAACTAAAGATGCTAATGCTTAAACATCGTGTTGTATTTGATGATTACAGTGGAACTGAGGATGTTGAACCAGTCTAACCACATAAAGCTTAGTCGCTTTAACACAGATGCAAGATTATACAGAGCATGGTTAGAACAGCAATTATCACCTCACTATAATTTCTCACTGGTCTAATATTCATACTGCACCAACTGTTCTCTCACTTACACAAACATAAATGTTGTTGCTATCGGACACAGACTGGAAACTGTAAAATTAAGGTTGACTAATATGGTAATACACAACAAAAAATGTATAAAAAGGTATAAAAATGTCCAATAAGAATAACTGGATGATTAAACGTTGTTAAAATATTCTCCCAGACAATAGCAAGTAAAAATGTTACCTGAGTGAACACTGTACTTAATCAGGTGCTTAAGTGTCCAATGAAATTGTTGGTATTGAATCTAACTCTGTAACTTCAACTTTTCCAAACTTCCATACCTCACACATGTTACATCACAGCAGTTTGGCAGCAGTGTTACATGACAGCTAATGTGAAAAATAGAACATACTGTATGTCAACAACGGCGATAGGGTGTCATGGTTTTGGATTATGAGCTTATTTTGTTTTATTTCTAAATAAAGAGCATATCATGACACAGAGGAGAACAAGAAACACAGAAACCCTTCAAAATAAAATCACAGGAAACCCAGGTGTTAAAGTGGGTTTCCTGTGCTAAGTGTGAAAGGTGTTAAGCCTAGGCATTGATTTTTATAGCTTTAATTTAATTCTGTACTCTGTAAGTCTGTGCAGTAAGAAATAGACAAGATAAATAATGAAAGTATCAGACTGAGATTATGTATTACTAGAATACCAGTAGATATATTCGACACCACTGCACAACTATTACAAAACACTGACAGGATTTCACAATGATGCCTTTATTGTCTGCTGCAGTAAATATATTAATACTGAGAGGCATGTTTGATTGAATAGGAGATCACAGATTAAGTTAGATTCTACATTTTTAATGAACATTTTCTTTCCAGCATCTCCGGCATGTCAGCTATGGACTTGCTATTTTATGCAATTTTTTTGTCTATGTGATAACAACAACCCATACGACTGGTGAATCAAACTCAAAATCTTGTTTATTTGATGGAGTATAAGAGTATTTGTGTTTTGTTATGTGACGGCTAAATCAGATCCCTATGAAATGTTGCCCACGTGTTTAGTATCAACATTTTTAACTGTCTCCTGGTTGTGTTTTCCATATGCAACATTGTCATGTGAATTAATCTGGATGTGTCAGAAAACTGGCAAGTGCCAATTCACAGATTTCTGCATTCAAAACAAACAAAACAAAAAAATCCAAAGATATGTGACTAAACCACTTTTAGACATCCTTAGGCAGAAGTGACTTGGCACACGCAAAAATAAGCTCTGAGTAATGGATTTGAAATTTGTTAAATTGAAGTTTGGAAAGTCAAAAACGGCCCACACAAAGGTCTCACAAAGGCAAACATCAAAAACAGCTCTAAGCAAACGAGCTTAGCTGTGACTGCAACGAGGGAGGGTTGAAAGAAGTCCTTTCATGCATAACTCATCAAACTAACACCACTGTTCTCTTATCATTACCCAGCAACCCTAATGTTATGTGATGTCATTCATAATGCAGGAAGAGCAAAGAGAAGACAGTAGGCTCACACTGATTAATATTTATGTGTTTCGGAAACCTTGAAAGATGCCGAGATATCGCTGGTCAGGACTCTGATCAAAACATAAAATATGCATACTAATATTTGTGAAAACTCTGCTCCATATTATTAGCAGCTGAAATGTTTGAGATTGAATATATTATGTTTCTGTCCAAATTTGTTCATGACTAAGAACTTGACAAATGACCCCATTATGGAAGGCCGCTTTTGAGTAGCTTTTTTTGAACTGAATTAAAGATACTTCCTAATGATTTTAAAATAAATTTTTCAGCACTTCTGTGGATTACAGTCATATTTTTTGGCAACTTTGCATTCATTCAGTTGGTATGTAGGAGATATTTGTGGTATGTGCATTCATGCATGAAAAGAGCACTTGTGCGTCTGAGTGTGTGTTTGCAACTGTGTGTATATCATTTGCACATGTGCACTGCAGCTCCCTGCTGTTTTGTAATTAAAGCTGAAGTCTAGTCTAATTCCCCTTACTTTGCAGTTCTGGAGGTTAATTGCAAAAGCCACACTGCCCCTGGCAATCTCTCTAACATTTTAGTACTTTCCTATGCAAACTACAGAGAAGACTGTTTGGAGTAAATGAGAAGATGCGGAGATGCAGTAATAACAACACCATTATCCTCTTGGTACAAGAAGAGAACAGGGCGAGGCAGGGTAACTAGTTAGCCCCCATGCAAATATTAGTCAAGGCAAAACAAATGCTAATGGAAGAAAAAAGATGCTTACGTGTAGTTTTAATGATTAATTTGCTGACCGTGTTTGCAAGTGTGCATGCAGTGGTGTAGAGAGAATAGCCTTACACTGTGTAAAGCCAATGAGAAAAAAAAATGTTGAAAAAAATAGACTGTATTGTCTTACTTATTTTCAAAAGTAATTCTTTTCTAATAAAAAACAAAGAACAACAACAATATGGATCTTAAATATTTGTATGGTTTTGTTTATGTATATTGCTCAGGACAGAAACAGGACACTGTTGCAGATTAACCATTTGAGATTGCAAGCCTTTTACTTTAAAATCAAATATTGCAGTTAAAATGATCCAGGTATGTGTGTGCAACAGGATGTTGAATCTGGACGTCTTTCAGAAAATTTCTTACCTGCTAGACATACAGCTCTGTGATAGACGTCTCCGTGGTGAGAAAGTGGGCAACAAGAAGACCAGATATTACTGCAGAGGTCAGGGTTGAGTAGAGTGAGCAATCACTTCAGTTCGTGTGTGCGGGTATGTGTCTGGGCTGAGTCGTGTGTATCCATATCTACCTTCCCATTGCAATTTCCCCTTGGTGATGATACCAATTTTGCCCAAAGATAGCATTTGCTATTGAATTGTAAAGATATTGTTTGATACCGTTTGACATTTTCTCTACCATGTAGCAAAATACACAATGGAACATAAAGACATATAGTTGCCAACTCACTGCTTTAATTTAGAGATATTCATAATAAATTAAATAAATGATTTTGGGATTTTTTTGTATTTATTCTATTCATCATGGGCAAAATGAATTGTACTAGTTACTCAACACAGTTGTGAACATGTTTGCTTTTTTATTATAGCTCTATCAATAATGTGAGTGAAAGAAATAATGAGCAACCCATAACACAGTAACCTGATCCAAAATGATAAGATCAAAACTATCTTGAAAGTTTAAAGCATTTTTCTTTTTAAAGCAGTACAAAATAACTTTTAATACTGTAAGCTGCTGTTTTGAAACTTGTCTAAGTGGATACTCATCAAAAAACATGTTCAGCTTCATATTAAACATCACTTTGAACGCCTCTGGTCCCTCTTTATTACACCTAATAACTTCAGTAATTCGGGTCGCAGCCGGAAGTGGTGTTCTGATGATTTATGCTGCTCTGAAGAAAAATGCTGCCATTGTACGAATTGACTTATTTCATAACGAGATGTTTTTGGAAGTTTATACAGTATTTTTTTTTTTAGGTCGAGTGTGACCTGTTAATTATTTAAGCATATTTTTATGATCCTTCCCTGATATTTTCTATATAAA
This sequence comes from Pachypanchax playfairii, assembly GCA_006937955.1. NCBI lineage: Eukaryota > Metazoa > Chordata > Actinopteri > Cyprinodontiformes > Aplocheilidae > Pachypanchax > Pachypanchax playfairii. The sequence continues at coordinate 1,031,623 of SSNP01000102.1, forward strand.
AGCCCTCTGGGTCCTTATCGGCCATTGTTGGGCCCTTCTCCTCCTCCTGTATGTTATTACGCAGAACATAACGTTATTTTCAATTTGATGACAAACAATTAAATAATTTCTGAATATAAGATGATCTCAATTTGATCTTTGGTTTAAAATGCAAAGGGTGATATGCATTGCTTGAAGGAATGCTAGCCCTTTCATAAACTTCTAGTATTCTGAAAACAAATGGACACTAGCTATCAGATCACTACCAAAAACTTTGGTAAGAGCCATCATCACTGACTGAGTGACACACTTTATCCTTTTACTACTCTGATAGCAAATTCTAGCAGCACAAATGTGTAGAATGATTACGTCAATGTGTTCATAATGTCACATGTATTGTTTTAATGTAGATTGAAAAAGAAAGTGAATGGTGTGTTGAGAATGAAATGAAAGCAACTCAGCCTCAGTGGAAAACAAGCAGAACATTCAGCGTTGTTGTAATTATTTTCAACACTTTTAACCGTCTCCTCTAATTGAGCTTTCATGAGCCTACCTTGGTCTTTTTTTAGGGTGGACAGAAGTCACATATATCATTAATGTGTGTATGTGCATCTGGGATGGATTTGATGGAGATGTGCAAATTGTCAAGTGATTTAAGCAAAACTCTTTGCTGTCATCTCATTTGTCTTTATCATGCACAATCAAAATATGCCCATAAGGACACATTCATAACTGTCTAGTTGGACAGCCTAACAGACCCAGGTGCACATACAACCACACATTTATATGTGAGACGATATTTGACATTTAGCTTGATGATAAAAGTACACAGGGGACAGACAGAAAAAAACATCCACTCATACCTTCATTCACTTAAAACTCATCACACACAGTAATATGTAGAGCCCAAATGTACTTCCACACAAGAATAAATCATTTCTAGCAGGAGACAGTCAGCATGATAAAGCTGATTCATAATTTATCAGCACTAATAGCCACCTGCCTGGGCTGCTAGCTATTATCTACCATAAATTACTGGCTTAGAAACTCATGTGTTTTGACTGAGTACATGTTGGGAGACAGGCAGAAATATAAATTTAAGATGAGGATGACGGTTTTTGACAGTGCTGTGAGAATTAATGTGCATACACGGTGTGTAGCTGTTTTGCATGTAGCTGTCAAAGAACAACAAAAATAAATGAATAAATTAGAAAAAAAAAAAAAACATCCACTATCATATGATAATAACAATGAAATATTTAAATTTTGGTTGTTTTTCCATGTCAGATTTTTCCATGACATTCACACTTGATGAGAAAATCTGCCAGATTTGGGTCAAGGTTTGTAATGATGTTTGTGAAGTGGACAAACTTACGCAGAAATATTTAGATTCACATTCATTCTAAAAATTCTAATTGAATAATAACACTAATTTATTGTCAAAATGTTCAGATGCGAAGCTGACAACAATATTTATGGAATAATATTATGCTTTAAAGTATCCAGAACTATACAGGCAGCAGGGGTCCAGCCACAGTACAGACAAGCAGTAACTAAAAATGCACAAAAAAATTCACATTTTATTTGTCACATACACAGTAATATACAGTATATGCAGTGAAATGCTTAGGCGACTGCCTCTGACCTCAAGAGTACTAGAAACTAACAAAAATATAGAAAACAGTTATTAATGTAAAAAAACAGCCAAAATATAAAAAACTGAAAATAAGTAAATGGAACAAAATATAAACAATATGTCAAGATGTAAAATCTATACAATCTACACTAAGAGACAAAACTTGCACACTCCTTCCATGCCTTATTTATTTAATCAACATGATGTTACAAGTGTTTATTTCCAATAGTGTAGTTTCAGTCATGTGATCTATCCTGCATTGTTTTTTTTCTTTTTTGTTGTGTCTCTGCTCCAATAAACTTGACTTGAATCAGCTGTTAGTAAAAGGTTTCTCCAGAACTTGAGGACATTCTGAAGAGGCAATTCAGCCACTGAATCAGATTAATTGGAGCGGTGAAATTACTAAAATATTCAGGATAGTGGCCTTTGCCAACTAGAACTGAGCTCCATTAAACTAACACATACAGGAGGAAATGTAACCAGAGTAATAAAAATAAACATATATATTCTGTTCTTATTTAAGAAAGAGGCAATATGTACTGTTCACCAAATAAGTACTTAACACAACACCACTTAAACCTTCTTATCATATTAATCAGAAGGTACAAAATAATTGATCTATTGTATGAACAGTCATCATGTGTGCAGTGAGCATTGTGCTGTGGGGTTAATAAATTGGTCTCATGGGTGTCTGATTATGTCAGAAAATGAGTGAACAGAACGGAGAAGATGCAGGTGGTCTGTCAGTGCAGCTGATTAGATTAGAAAAATGCAAAAAGCACTTGAGATTTAGAGATCCAAGCTCGAGACCCATATGGACACTCCATCTTTATTGCTAATCATGGTCAACTGCTGTTCTCTACTTGGCATCTATGACTAGATTAAAACACCTACAAAATGCTGCTGATGGTTCTCAGTTATCTAAGTCAATATCAGCTCAAACTGACTTTTTTAGTGTTACTTGAAGACATTTTGCTTCTCATCTAAGGAACTTGGAAATGTTCTTGTGAGTTGAAACCTGAGGTCCCCTCTAGACAGGACGAGTGATTACTTTAAAAGTTGAATGACACCTGTGGCTTGTAGCCCATATATAGGAGGAACTGAACAACTGATACACAAGCAGGTGTTACAGAACATGACGGCCATCTCTTCAGGTCAAGACTCTGCAGTCCACCTACATCTACAGGACAAAGGATTTTCATCTGAGGAAAGCAATGTATGTATATTTTGAAGAGAGACAATCAGTGATTTGAGAGGAGTATAGGTCTTTGTCCAGAAAAGAGAGACAATTTTTAAAGAGAGGAAGGGGTCTGAGAACTTACACAGAAACTCTAAAGGTGCATTCACACCGGCGACTTTGTCAACGTCAAGCAACGCTGATAACGCTCCAAATTTGACGTTTGAAGTTGAAGCTCATAACGCCTGCCAGTCAGAGCGCATAGGCGTTAAAGCTCGTAAAGCCTGACCAAAAAAGAGCGCGAAGGCGGGGCTTCCTTTATCTGTTATCGGATGTTCGGAGCTATGGCGGATCATATTGAGACAGCGGCTTAGATTTATTTACTTCATAGATCTAGACAACGTCGACGTCGGGTGCATCAGCGCCGTTTGTGGATACACCCCATTCTTCAGATGCGTTCTGAGTTTGGTGAGTTTAACCATTTGCTCCAGGAGCTACGTTTTCCATTTTGGTTGATCCCGCTTCTTCCCGGCTACGTGCTGTGACGTCTTACGTCACTACGATGAGACGCTCTGATTGGTTGACATGCCGCTTCAAGAGCGTTAAGAGCGTCAAAAGTTCAGCTAGCTGAACTTTGACCTTTTCTAGCTTTTCAAGCGTCAACGCCTGAAACGCTAGAAAAGCTTGAAAAGTTGCCGCTCATAATGCTCACAAAGCGACGCAGAGCCGTTGACGTCTGTCTGACGCCCGTCCACCATAGACTTTACATATAAACTTGCCGCTTATGAAGTTGATGGTTGGGCCGGTGTGAATGCACCATAAATCAAATCCCCTGATAGTGTCATGGCAATTTACACCTTCAGGAATGTGATCAAAACATCTCACATGCTAGCCAGTTCAACAAATACCCAAATGATCCTCAGAAGGAATAAGAGGGAGATGCTCTGCAAGACAACTCACTCACTACAGCTTAAAAGATGGACTTTTCATTTTGAACTGATGAAGCTCCTCAGAGCAAAACATCTATAAGAACCAATAAATAAAAGTCCAGTTTCCTTTTTGAACCTACCAGGTCCTTTCACTGAAAAAAAAACACTCTCAATGGGGGGCTCACACGTATCTGCATGTCAACAGAATCAGGACCCAGTCTAGTAACTACTTTGAACATCAAGCTGGGACTTAAATCAGAATATGAGCCCATGGATCTCTTGCTTTGATACTTTAAAAGGATTACTTCGATTTTGTTTCTTTATTTTTCCTCTACTTGGATAAATGGATAAATGGTTGGCATTATTGGCCTGAGACATCAGCTCTGCATTACAGTTCAGTTCATCTGTTAACTAATTTATAATTTGAACAAAGTCAGTGCGTCAAATGGTATTTGTATTTTTGAACAAGGTAATTTGTTAGGTATATTTGACTCATTAATTGCAGTTAAGGCAGTCCTTTTGTGAGCTGACCAGCCATATCCAAAATAGGGACTTGAGTTTAACTGAACCAATTCAGTTGTATAGAAGAGCAGTTTGACAATTTAATGACCATTTTTAAAAATTTAAAAATTACTAAAAACTGTTTAAAGTCAAAAGTTAAGCAAAACCAAGAATTTTCACACCAACCTTTTTAATAATGTAAATATATATTAACTTTCAAAGTGGAAATGCACCTGTTGCTTTTAGATCACTGTTGGCAATTAGTATCAAAGCTATTGATAAAATGTGAACATTTTCAGTTGTAATCGCACTGAATTGATAAATGATACACTTGCACATGTTAAAATGGTGTAAAAAAATTTGTGCAAATGTTTTGCAAATTTTCTTATCTCAGTTTAATCACAGGGTGTCTTGTCCTTGTTTGTGCACACGTTATCCAATTTCTTTTAAATTTTTGTTGCACCTAAAATATCAAATACTCTTTTTTTCTTCAGTCAGTCACGTGTCTCATTTTTATAGGTCTTCAACACCTCTCAGAGTTGTTTCACTTTTCTCACACATTCCAACTCGTGGAAACCAGGAAACAGGGCCGGCCCTAAGCTGCATGGAGCCCTAGGCGATGAAGGATTTTGGCACCCCCTACTGCCCAGAACAGAAACAACGTAAATCAATAACTGGATTACGCTGCAAAAAATTTTGATTCATACTAAAATGAACAGTAGAGATGATAGACAGATATTGTCAGGATCTCAGCAGCTGGTGTGTGGTGTTTGTTGTTCTGCACTAATTGTCATTGCAGGGCGTGGCAGCAGCTGATTAGTGGCTGCAGGTGTGGCTCGTTACCCAGCTCAGGAGAGCTGGGTATTTAAGCAGAGGAAGAACCACAGACAGACGCCAGTTTGTTCCACATCTTCATGTGGTAACGTGTGGCCTAAACTAGTGTACTGACAGTGATTATTAATTTGTGTGTTTAACCTGCCTTCTCTTTCCCCTCTCTCAGTCCCGTTACCTGGAGCGCTCCTCCAGGGTTGAGTGCCTCTGCGCTGGCCGTCCGCAGCGCTGTCAGGAGGACTCTCTTGCCACGGGTTCCTGTAGTCATGTGTCCCACGACCATCTCTCCTGCCTGGCTCCCCTGTCTGTCTCTGGTCCCCTCTGGAAACCACACCTGCCCCGGAACAGCCGTCTGCTGTCACCCCTGCCTCAACCTCTTCTGTGGACGTTTCAACACACACTGGATCTCGCCTCACAACCTCTGCCTCCGATTCACCACCACCACTGCTGGTTCCCTGGACCTCCCCTCAAGCAGCACCAGCACCCTCTCCTCCATGAGTTTAATGAGCACATTCCCAACACGCCGCAGCTTTTCATCTGTACATTGGAAGGATCAGTCTCTAATCTGTCTCTCCTCCACTGCCAGGACTCTGCCTGTGCCCTGCCTCCGTTCCAGTTATCCCTCCAGCAGCCTTGTACATTCCTCAGTGTTGTATTGTCACCTACCACTGTATATATTAAACTCACTGTATTTGATCCCCCGTTTCCTGTGTGTTTGGAGCTTGGGTCACACTTGGAGTTCAACACAAACCGCTAAAAACATGACAGATATAGGTCGATATTTAATTATTACTTATTTTGCTCTTTACATGAGATGAATGGTGTATCCAACAGCTTGTCCATAAAAACAAAAAGAGAATTTGACATCCCCTCCAGCAGATGGCGCCCTAGGATATTGCCTAGTCTGCCTATGCCCAGAACCGGCCTTGCCAGGAAACATGTGAAGACTCTAGTCACTTGAGAGAAAATTAGTTTCATGAACTTTTAGATATTGTTTAAATCCTGGATGTTTGAAACCAGGACTCTGCAACTCACACAAGGAATGTGAAAACGTTTTGAAACATTATAAAAACGTATTTTCGAATGTCGCCAACGATCACAGCCCAGTGAGTTACATGTGAGTTCATGAGACTCTAGTTTGAAGTCATTATTATTCAGGAAACACTTTAGATGACATTTTTCACCATGAACTGCAAACATGAGTTTTAACTTTAGCTTAGTTACTTTTATTCTTTAAGACCACAAACTTTGATTAAAGAATGGGAGTGTAGTGATTATGTGGCTCAGCAGATAGGCAAAATTTGAAACTGCATGAAAAAAGAAAGACATTAGAGAATCTTCTCTAGGTAATTTTAACTTTCTGATCCCTCTGATGACTTCCCATCTGGCTTGCGTTAAGACCAAACAGGCTTTGCTTTATCATTGCAGAAGCACTTTACCTATTAAGCCTTTGACCCTATAACTAGAGCACAACCACTTCTTTAACTACAAAATGTCCTTATCTATCCATGGACTTTCATGTATTTGGAAAATCCAAATTTTTGATATGCACCAATGACATGAAGAGGAAATGTAAGAAAGTCAATTTTCAAGCTTAAAAGTTTAGGTGTCAGAATTTCTTCAGACGTTTCAGCAAACCTACATGATTGTCTGATGGGAGGTTTACAATGAAGATATTTGTTCCAAATTTAATTGCAGTAATAACAAAACAAAAAGCATTTTACTACAATCCAATGATAAATTGATGGCAGGAGTGGAGCGTGTATATTTATTGGTCCTGACTTTTGAGATGGAATGTGGAACGTGAAGATTTTTATTCTAAATGTCTTCATAGAGTTCAAGGAACTATTTCCTGAGTTTGAACAGGAGCATAAAGGGTCAGTCGTTCCAAAATAAGTGTTCACACTAATGAAAGGAAAAAAAAAAAAAAAGATTGACTTGTGTAGAAGTGAACAAGATCTGCAAACTGTGAAGGTTTTGAGAGACCAGTAAATTTGCTCAAGCTGGAATTGAATAAAGTCTCATTTAAATATGCATTTTCCCTGCTGGACTTCACTTCCCCTCGATCCAAAATGGCAAAGTGGAAAAAAGTAATTTAATTTTGCTATGGGTTATCAAGATTATTGAAAGGGAAAGTAATTAAATGAAGACCAGGAACAAACTTTTTTTCCAAAATACTTTGAGTCTTCTACAATTCTCTTTCACTGTCAAGTTAGTGCAACATCTGACTTTGAATAAAAGAGTCTTTGTGTGTGTGGGTGAGTGAGTGTGTGTGTGTGTGTGTGTGTGTGTGTGTGGGTTTGTATTTCTGACCTCCTGGGGACCCGTTTCCTGACTTTTACTATCTTTCTGGGGTCCGAGGGTTCTTGTGGGGACCGAAGCCTGGTCCCCATGGGGGGGAATCCACTTTTTAGGGTTAGGGGTTAGGTTTATAGGTATGGTGTGAATAGAGTTTTAGTTAGTCTTAGGGTTAGTTATAGATCAGTAATGGTTAAGGTTAGGAAAAGGGTTTGGGTTAGGTATAAATCTAGTTACTAAAATCAATGGAAGTCAATGGAGGGTCCCCATAAGGATACCAAAACACACTTGTGGGTGTGTGTGTGTGTGTGTTTGGGTGGGTGGGTGAGTGTGCCTTAAAAATGGCCAAGTTGAAAAGATACCATCACCTTCATTTATCCTTCTCCTAAGTATTTTTTAAACATCCTTAGGGCTTGTGTCCTCCCAACTATGTGAGGAGTCTTAGATTTTGGGTGATATAAAATATTTAAGAAGTAATTACTACAAACTATAATGTGATGAGTCAAAAACCTGTCTGTGCTTAGACTGTGGACATCACTGATTTATAATTCACATCCACACACCAGGTATTTCCCACCAACTTATAGATACAATTTTCTGAGCTGGATAGGTGTTAAAAATTCATCAGCGTGGACTGAGCCCATATTAACGGTACCTTTAGCTTTAACATCCAATATCTCGCTTGGCTGTGACACTTCACACCGAAATGGAAACAACATTTAAGAGGAAGTTTTCAAAATGTAGCAAAACCATATTTTATGTGTTTCCTTTTTTCTTCCTGATTTTGGTTTTCTTCCTTGAGTTGCAAGGCATCGCTGTTTTGTTTGTAAAATTTGAACATGTAAAAAAAAAGACAAATTGTTATGTGGTTGTTGTAATCGTCTGGAAGTCTCAATTTAGTTTCAATGTATCAGAAGCACAAGAAATGCAAGGTAAATGGAAGGGTTTGTGTGAAATTGCGAATAATAGGAGAATAAATTATGAACTAATTGAAACAGAATCAAGACGTGTTATTTAAGATTCTCAGGTTGTTGCAATTATATTGCTTGCAGATCACATACAGTACATGGTCACATGACCAGCCATATATAAAACATATCACCACAGCGTTGTTGGGACCAATTCAGTGTGATTCCAACTGAAAATGTGAATGTTTTGCCACAGTTTTGTCTCCAAAGGATACAGGCTTCCATAGACTAAAAATACACAGCTATCTGCATATGGAACTCTGTGAATTTGAATAAACCTAGTGTAACAGAACATGCAACAGAAACTGCTGTGCGCACAAAGAAAGGAGATCAGAAATCAGCCAATGTGTCCACAACATAAAATAATAAAAAAAGATTATGATAATTATTATTATTATAGTGTTAAGATTAAAGGGTGTTCTAAGTCCAGTTGTTAAGTAGCAATGCCTTTTATTGAAGGAATTTAAATGAGAGGCATGTGTTGAAATGAAATTCAATTTAAAAAATATCCAAGAACGTAAAAAAGATCAACTAGAAATTCTAGTTTCACTGAAATGAAACATAAACAGATTAATGTTGACAAAAGAGTATTTTTGCACATGTTTTAAATCAAATTCTGGCCATTAATATATATCTATTTATATACATATTATTATTTTGGGCCGTAGTGTTTAAAATGATTACTCTGATGCTGATTAGCAGGTTTCTGATTTAATGATTGGAAGGAACAGAAACACAAAGGTGTTAAGGACAGTTTAACATTTTGTAAAGTAAGTAGATTAATTTTTGTTTCAGTCTATATTTGCGTAACACCTTCTGTAGTCATTGTGTATCTGTGCTTGTTTGAATGCATGTCTTTCTGTTCACTGGCGTGGTTGATGCACATCGGCGGTTATATGATTGATGCATAATTATGCAATCAAATGCTGTCAATCATACCTCTGCTATGTGACTCTTCCATCATCCTGGTTGTTAATTCTGACTCAGTGACAGCCTTTATAGTCTATTTGCCGTTATTTCAGCTGCATACAAATGATGTTTAGAATGTGCATTTGGATCTTAGGTGACCCCTTCTCCCTGTCAACAACAATAAGATGGGATGCATTTTCTCTCAGACTTGAGATCAGGATTTATACTTAAATATAAAAACCCAAAGAGCCATGCTCAGAAACAGATTTTCAACACATCCAGACATGTCAACAGATGTACTTATGCTGATTAGAACTTGTACTTTAGAAACCTGAAATTATTTCTCTCAGTAGGGAAGTTGGTTTCCATTTCTGTGAGCCATGTTGTAACACCCACATATGAACTGTGCTTCCTGGGTTGTATGTATTTATTCATGTCTCACAAATGTTTGGATCAACAGTTATTTTCTACTTTTTCTAGTGTGTTAAGACCCAATCAGTTCCTCGTAAAAATACCCTAGAACCTTAATTTGTGTTCATGCACACAGTTTTCTTTGTTTGTTCGGCTTATAGACATGATGAGAGCACCATATTAGACGTAAGTAGACATATTCAAGCAATAATGAGGCAACTAACACATATACCATATCTAAATGCCAAGACTTGGCATTTAGAAGTGCAAGAGGTTTTAAGAGATAGTTCAACTATTCTGAAGTGGGATTCAGTTGAAAAGTTATGGACATTTAGTAAGTTACCTATTATAGAGTAGCTCGTTCAACAGCTTTAGTTTGGAGAAACAGAGTTTAAATCTGACGGGTGTGATGAGCTAAAAGCCAGTCTGATTGTGACCAAGTTCAAATTGATTTTCTGCCCTGTTAAGTCTTAGAATAGGAGATATTTATTTAGCTACTTTTAAAGGTTACTTTCGCCCATAGTGGTGTCTGTGGAAGTTAATTTATAGCCTTTTACACACCTGTTAGCTTCACCTTACACAGTTTTTTTATGTGAAAATGTATAGTTATCAGTAAAAACAAACAGCAGCAGCAACAGCAGCTAGCTACCACATTTCCAGTGCAGCCTAGGGGCACTTCCTGTGGGACTGTTACGGTATTTCTGCTGAAATAACAATGTTATGCAAATTTGGCAGAGGTGTAAATGTTTAAATAGCAATGTTTGAATAAATCACTATGAAATTTTGTATGCATGCACAGCTTGACTCTTTTGTCTCTGCGTTGGCTCTATAATAGACTGGAAAACTGTCCAGTGTGTACACAACCTCTTGAATAGTAACAACTGTGATATGCCCCCACCCCCCTCCCCCTCCTGATCCTGAATAGGATAAAACAGGTTTAGAAAATGCTTAATAATTAGTTGATTCACTGTATGTAATTGAAAATATGGTGAAGAAAGTTTTCTTTATCCCAAAAAAGATTAATGGGTTTGAGAACAGATGAAATACACATTGATATGGATTAATCCTGCAGACGTTTTGTCAAGTAGCCCACAATCTCAACTTTGATCACGGTGTGTGTGTGTGTGTGTGTGTGTTTGTTTGTGTGTGTGTGCTCTTGTTTTTCAACCTTACCGAGGACCAGTATTGAGATATTTACTATCCTTCTGGGGACCGATGGTTCTTGTGGGGACCAAAGCCAGGGGGACTCCCCTTTTTAGGGTTAGGGGTCAGCTTTAGAGGTATAGTGTGAATTGAGTTTTAGTTAGGCTTAGGGTTAGGTATAGATTGGTAATGGTTAAGGTTGGAAAAAGGGTTTGGGTTAGGCATAAATCGTTACTAAAATCAGTGGAAGTCAATGGACAGGCCCCGCAAGGATAGCAAAACAAACCTGTGCGTGTGTGTTTGCTCCTCTTTGAACAGCCTCAGGAACAATCACAAATTTGATATGGGCTTAGAAGGACGATTTAATCCCCTGAACAATATCAAGGTTTTTACCCCCCAAGTTGCATTTATGCAATTTGCCATCTAGAGTGGTTCTATAGAAACGTATCAAAGCAATTCCTACTCTCAGTTTCAGGATTAATGTGTGGTGGTATTTATCTGTATGTGTTTGTGCATGAGGTCATGAGGTTGTGTGGAGGGGTAAATGCCTCTAAACAACTGTTAATAAATAAGAGTGAGAGGACAGTTTAAAAAAGATGACGTTTTCATGGAATACATTCTCTTAAAGTAGAACCAATTGTGTCAGATTATACAAAGGCACAAAGAGAGAATGTTCAGGAGGATTAAACTATGAAAGGCTGTGCGCTGATCTCATGTAGTTTGTGAAGTAAGCATAATATCAACTAAAATGACATTGTCATCAGAGGTGCAACTGACCAAAAAAACTCACAGTTCGGATCGGATCACGGTTTTGAGTCACGGGTCGGATCACTTTTTGGATTAGCAGAAAGAAAAGAAACTGAAAATACCTAACTTTGCTCCCCATTTATTTTATAGAAAACTTGATGCAACACTTTCTACTCAATGCGCATTAAATACAAACATTTAAATTAAGATGTCAATCCAATGCTTGAATAAAATTTTCAATCAAATTGAATCATATCTTCTCACTGAAGTGGGTGTGTGATGGAATTTCATAACATGGCTCAAACATTTTCAGCATATGTTTAAAGCTCTTGTTTTGCACAACAGGGTATGGCCTCATGTCTGCAGCTATAAACACACCAATAGCGTTTGTTATCGCTTTAGCTTGGTTGGATTGTGTCACTAAAGGCTGTTTAAATGCTGCGGTGATTAGTGGATGTTGCACTGCGCATTTGTGTTGGATCCTGTCACTGACACGCCAGGATGATGTCGCTTCACTGTCCCATACACGCGACTTGAATGATGCAGGTGGTTTTTCGAGCTCCTCCCCTCCTCTACTAGCCATGACTACCGCTGTGCTTTTCTCTTTTAGATTGAACAGGTGGCGCCTCTTCTTGAGCAAACCAAAACTACCTGCAGTCCCCCCTAAGATCCTCTGTCCTCCCAACGCCATCCTGCACGCCTCACTTCTCCAAACAGCAACAAAATCCTCCGAGGTGTGTCCTCCAGCCGAAACCGCAGCCTGGAGTTCCCCACACTTCAACCACCTTTTGCTTTGTATTAGTGTGAACTGCTAATAAAGACTTTTCCACGTGATCCTCCTCGTCACATGTTGGGGAACCCCCTATGGCAAGTAAATAAGGTATATAATCACCACATATCCCAAGGGCTTCCAGCAGCTTGACCTGCAGACTTCACAGCACCAGCCTCAATATTACGGACTATTCACCGAATTAGGCAACCCACAATGGTGCCCGCTACTTTGCCAGCTATTGGCTGGTATGTAAACAAAATGCCCAACCTCATGCCCATCAGAATAAATATTTTATTATATTTTACTTCAAATATAATCTATAAAGAAAATGCTGTATTTTCATTATGCATACCCCTCTAAACACTCTGAAGAGGCAATATTTTGTTAAAAATTTTTATGAAAATATTCTATATTGCACCTTTAATGAAGAATTCTGGGTTCTGTTTTGAGTTATTTAGTTTTAGTTCTAGTTTATCATGTTTTGTGATTCTCATCTCACTACCACACTCAGACTGCAATTAGTCTCATCTGCCTCACCCACCACACCCCAATCACTCTCATGCCACTCCCCTGTCTGTTGCCACATTTAAGCCTCTTTATGCTCCTTCTTCAATGTCTGATTGTCAGTTTAGCTTCTGCAACTACAGTCCCTCGCCATAGTCTTGTTTCATGTCGTTGTAGTCTGTTTGATCATAGTGTGACCATTGGCTGTTATTCAACCTTCACTGCTGTCTTCGCCCAGGGGCGGGGCTTCAGGAGGGGCTGGGAGGATGGTACACCCCCAGCCTGGACATCAGGGGGGCCCGGCTTAGAAGTATGATGTGAGAGATGGGCCCTTTCCACATCTGAAAAAAACTGGTGAAGACAGGCGAGAACACGGGCCCTTTTATAATTCACACTCAGCGAAGGATAGAGTTTGGGTTTCGATTACAGAACCGTACAAAATGACAATTCATGCAGGGTTTATATGCGTTGCCCAATCAGAATTGACTCATGGCTGCTAAAAGCTTTACAAGAAAGACTGACTTTAGTGATGTAGTAGGTGTAAAATATCGAATAAAACATTGTGCTGCATGATTGGCTTTATTTTCACTCTCACATTGAGCTTTATGATGCACAAATTTACAAGTTAATCACCGATATTGCATCCAAGTGCATTGTGGGTAAAAATGGTCATCTAAGGTCATTTGCTCCGCCCCCCGCTCGGCTCTGATTTGTTCCGCTAATGCCTTCGCCATTTGCCATCCCCCGAAAGGATCTAGGAACTTTTCACCAGCGTACATTTTGGTTTTTTGTGTGTGAAGTTAATAAACTCTTTTAAAACACTTTAATCTATGCCTGCTGCATTTGAGTTCAGATGAAAACACAAAACATTGTGGCATACAGTAGCAGGGACCAAACTAGAACATAGGAAAAAATACCAGTGAAATCTGATTGGAAACAATAATGGTCTTGCATTTCTCATAGGAATACACAGGAATACCACTTGACACATTTTTTGCCACTATTTTAAATTAAGATCATCTTCTGTTGAGAAACAATGTTATTTGTGATCTTACGCAATATTATAAGATCTGTTGGCAAGTATTTGATGTAGATGACTACAGCTAATGACACCAAATTTTAAATCAGTTTCTGTAAAACTGACATATTTATAGCTAATAAGTTTTAAGCAAAGATGTAGCATAATATGTTGCACTTGGAGTATGTCTTGGGGGTAATTCTTAACCACCTCAGTGCCAAATTTAAGATTAATATTTGTAACATGAACTGCAGCTGTTTTTCTAAGTTCAGTTGGTTGTAGTTGTCATCTTGAGTTAAGTTGACTCTAACAATTATTAACCATGATTACTTTGTAAACTTCATAGAAGCTGTCGAAAATCATTTTGGATTCATGAACTTATATAATAAAATCTACAAGAAAAACAACTAAATATGTAAAGCTAATACCAAGTATCATTTTTTACCAATCTTGATGCTGATTTTTTTTTACCTCCAAAGTAAAACATTCCACCTGAAAATACTTAATATATTTTATTCTATTCAATGACTCATCTTAATTATGTTATTAGGACTGTCAGCTCATTGGTCTTTAAAAAACAAATCACCTTTGTTTCTATGTTTCCTTTTTCACATTTTTCCAGGCGATGGGGCCACCAGGACTTGGGATTCAGTTAAAGGGATGGACACAGTTCACAAACCTTGATGCCATCTGTTCCCACTGATTAAAGGGGAGTGTAAATATCTCGCAGGCCAATTATTGATATCAATTCAGTGAGAGGTGCCATCTTGTTGCTTATCTGAGCCAAAACTGTGTGAGTTTGTGTGTGTGCAAACCTTTCAGTATCAGCGTCTGTCTAGCCATGCGACGGGCACATGGGCAGTGAAAGAGCCAAGCGATCTCATTTATTTTACCATTGCTCCCCTGAGTTCGCAGTTTTTTAATTAAAATGTAAGTTATATATGTGGATGTGTTTTGGGGTTAACCAGCAGCTGTGGATTTTTATTTTTGACATAATTTTTTCCTGTCTTCCTACGTGACTCCATCTATGTGTTTCTGCATGAAACATGTTGGCGTGTTAGATTTCACGGCTCAGAAATGACGAGGTGGCCAAACTGCTGACTGATGTCATCAGTCCCTGCCTGAGTTGGAGAAATATAAAGCAATAAAGGAGCCAATACCAAATTCTCTGGTAGGCTCACAGCACTGGCCTCAGTTTAAAAAATGTAGCGAGCCAACATATCTGCAGCATAATGAGACTGAATCTCTCTGGAGCATTGGGATAAATCTAAACACTCAGTGAAACCTTTCTACGACTATTTACGCTTGTGATGAGGTTCTTTTCCCAAAAGTACTTCAGTATATCTCAGTGCAGTTCATCGCCATACGTGGATTTGACTTTATTATTGTAATGAAAGGTTATGAAAACAATACTGTATGTTGCTTGCAATTTCAGAGTTTAGTTGAACTTTTCTTTGATTATCAATTATCACACATGACACTTTCAATTTGTTTTCTGATGTTCATTTCTGTGTCACTATTGCAATATTGGGGCGGCCGTGGCTCAGGCGGTAGAGCAGGTCGTCTGGTAACTGGAAGGTCGCTGGTTCGATTCCCTTCCCTGCCCAGATATTGCCTGGCTGTTGTATCCTTGGGCAAGACACTTAACCCACTTTGCCTGTTTGGTGGTGTCCGGAGGGTCCGGCGGCGCCAGTGTCTGGCAGCCTCGCCTCTGTCAGTGTGTGTCCCAGGACAGCTGTGGCTACAAACGTGTGTAGTTTATCATCACCAAATGTGTGAGTGTGTGAATGACAAAAAACTGTAGTGTGAAGCGCTTTGGGGGTCGTAGGACCTGAGTAAAGCGCTATACAAGTACACAGCATTTACCATTCACAGATGAATACATCACAAATTCCAAAAATCCATCATTCAGAGACAATACAGTAAATACTTGATCTTCAGTGACAGTTTTTTTTTTTCTTTGTGAACTGCAGTAAAAGACAGATAAAGTAACACAAACTCTGTCACTATATCAGCCATTTTTTAGCTCTATGAAGTGCAAAAGAACTGCATTTATTATGATTTTGTAGTTGTTTTATACACTTAATGATTACTGTGCCTTACCCCTTGTTTACACTTAACGTGTCAGCGGCATGTAGCGTTTTGCAGCAGCGTGTCCCTTCCCACCAGGAACGCTTCAGACGAGTATCACTCGCGTAAAGCATTTCATCCAGCTGGTCCTGGGAGATGTGATTTTTTTTCAGTACTCACAACAACAAAAAAAAGCAGAAAGAAAGACGACAACATGTATCCAGAAGGTATGTGGCTTATTTTCACACCTCCTACGGACTTCAAACCCGTCACAGGTAGCCTACTGTTTTTTTGTTTTTTTGCAGTTTTGCAAACAGAAATCTGCACGTGTCTTTTTTATTTTGAAACTTCCGGGTATTTTAAGCTTCACGAATGCCTGATTTCCTGTCTGGTTCAGACTAAACTGCTGAGCTTGACGCATTTTAGAAGTGTAGTGTGTAAAAAATAGAGCTGAAGCCTGCAACACTACGCTTCTGAGACGCATCTGATTTTCGCTGCTTCCCGCCCGGTGAAAATGGTACCATTGTCTTTAATAGCAGCTATCAGCTGCGTATTACTCATCACTAACGTTACGCGTATGTTGTGCATCTGGTAGAAAGGGGGGGTTACTGTTGTTAGTTTATGAAGAAATTTGTGGAATTATCATCTTGTTTGTACACTGTTAAAAGGTATTTCTGATTTTTACTAAGACTGAATCTTATTAATGATTAAATTCTTAGTTGTTTCCAGCTGCAAACACTCCACTAGTTTTGAAAGCACGAGATTACATTTACAACTGACTGAAATCACAAAGTATCACAACAATATTTTCTATGGTGAGATAATACAGAAAATATCTTGTTTTTGGTTCTTTTTAAACTCTCAAGAAGCCTGAGTTTAAAAAGAACCAAAAACAAAATGATTTTTTAATACTCAGTAAGAACCTACCTCAAGATACAGAAAATATTCTTTATTGTATTTACATCTTCCTCACAGTTATACATCATTTTAGTGTGTGATTTAAAGTTTAATTGTGACAAGATCAGGAAAAAATGATGTTGATGAATTGCAGCAATGTTTTAAGCAAGTTAAACATTTTTACTTTGAGTCTCAACTTCAAACATCAAAGGCTAGAGGACGTATTATTATGAATTCAACATCCTCTCTTTAGCATAATGGACAGGGAACACAAACATGGAGTTCATTAACCTCTAGTTAGACAAGTATTCTGATCAATAGACAGGGTTAGAGAGGCCATATACTCAGATCATTCTTCAAAGAGCCTTAAAACAGCCACTGTCTGCTTACATTTACTGACATGACAACCCCCCCCCCCCACCTCCCCCCCACCTGTTGTCTTTCTTAGTCCTATAAGACGCTGGTAATAAATACACAAATCCATCAGTCTTCTTTGGTCATAACTACACTTTGGTGTAATCTACTGGGTATTTGTGAATGTACTACTGTATATACATCCACAAACATTACACACGTTACATACTTAGTAATATGATGCTGGTGTTTTCAGTTTGAGGTTTGTGCTTATGTGTGCGAGGCCATTTTGAGATGTTGTGTGTATATTAAGCAACCAGAAATTATAACAGCCAGTTTTCCTGTTTATTGAAATGTTCTAGATAAATCTAAGCATTTTAATTGGGTTTGTGTGTGGGGGGGTGGGGGTGGGGGTGGAGGTGTGTGTGACTGTACAATGACTTACTGTTTGAAGGGTCTTCTGTCATCAGGATGTCAGAATGTTCGGTGCAGAACATTAAAAATATTCCCTCAGGCTAAAACTCAAAATCAGAAAGGTCCCATTTCCCTTCCGTGGCCTCTTCATGAAACTTGACACTTAGGTGTCTATGATCATGTCTGTGTGATCAGATCATGTGACTTATTCAAAGTCTTAAGAAATAAATAAAAAAAAAACTAGATCACCTAGATTTCTGCTGCCAACTTCCTTTGAAAGTGCAGATTGTCCAGGTTTTGTTTTGACATTCATTTCATAGTAAACAATATTTACTAAATGTTGCTTACTAAATACGGAAAAAAAAAATTATCTAAACCAAAAAGTGCAGTTTGTTTCATTATGTTTGTCATGTTTTATTAAAGAAAAAAAGTGGTAGAATCAGCTGAACATGATGAATATGCCAGACAGGTTGGATATTTATTGGGTCGGGGCATCAAAAGAACCAGACCAGAAGAAAAGGGTACTAAAATTAGAAATTGTTAATTTAATACAGAGGATGGATTTTAAAGACTCGGTTTAAACAGTCATATGAACCACATGCCTGGATTGTGAACACAAACACACAGCCATCACTGCATTGGTTTTGGGGATCAGTCATGAGCTTTACTATTTCTAGTAAAGTACGCTCAATAAACCAATGTTGCTAGCAATGTTCCTATAAAACTCAGGTTTTCCCTCTACACAGAAATAGTGTGACTTTTACACAAACACACACATATTCATCAGTTCACTTTCATGACTTGGTTCTCTGTCCTCTTGTAAGGTCATATACTCGTCCTTGTTAATAATACATTTATATCAGGAGAAAAGAAGCAGACACACACTCCCAAGCTCAAGTGACAGTGCAGACTAAAGGGCAAGAAGTCTTTTTAGCTGTGAAACACTGGGAAGAAAATAGAAAATAATGCTAATGATGAAAAAAAACGTTTTTACACAAGTTTATTAAAACTTTTTTTAAAGGAGCTCAATGAGTTTTCCTTACATGACGTGTTCAGACAGACTGCAGGGATACATGTAATCATTAAAGCCTTTAATCTGTGTTTTTATTCTAATTATTTTCATTTTTAACCCCACATCCATACCAAGAACAAACCAATGACATTTTTTCAGCATCCCTTTACTAGACTGGGGCAATATTAACAATGTCACCTTAAAACAACAATAAATCCTTTAGCTATTTTTTTTTTTTTTGTGATCAATTTTTTATAAGTTTTTTATATTTTAAAGGTGATAACATTTTAACAGGTGTAAACATGTTATAATTTTATACACAGATAATAATATAAAAAACAAAGATAACAACTGTAGTACCACATAACAGAACATAACTAGGTCATCACCTCCCACGCCCCCCACCCATTCCAGGACCTGCCCTTTAGCAAGTTTTTTGTCTGCTATTTTAAACAAATGGGACTCAGTATATGCTCTGTTGAATTATTGACCAGACCATTAATCTCTTTTTTTAAACCCATATAATATAGGTAGGAGTTCACTGGACTGTGACTGCTGACAACTATTTGGAGACAACATGATAGTAAGAAAATTCACAAATATTCAGTCTGAAGCCCACTGAATTACTAGTTAAAGAGACCCTTCCATTAAAAACGTTTTTTCTGTTGAATATTTTAGCTCCACAGATGTTCTTACCTTCATAGTGGGTGTGAAAACAGGTCAACAACTTCTCTTTCAGTTTTTATCTCTCAAACTATGCAAGTGGCGATAAAACTCAAGTTCTCCTGATGGCCTGTATTTGTTTCATCACAACTCTTTTGCTCGTTAGTATTCATCAGCTCCGGCAGTTGCTACTGGCTAAAAGCTGTAGCATAAATATCCAACCGGAAGAGACTACGTGTGCTGTTGCCATGCGCAGTGGAGCAGGAAACAGCCTTGCTCTCATAGGCTAATTTGTTAGCCAATCTGAGTCCAGCAAATTTGAATAATGAATATTAATGAGTTGCTGCCCTAAAGCCTGTCGAAGCCAGCTGAATCTTGATGCAGATAGATTGAAAAGTCTGTTAATCAGTGTTTCCTAATGTTTTTTAGACATAACATTTTTAATATTACAGGTTAATACTTAAGAAATAACCACAAAGTCCTGAAATTTGTGTGAAATGGCCTCTTTAAGACACTTCTGTAGAAGTTGAAATTAAAAGCAAATTGAGACATTTGTAAACGTGCTTGAGTCAAAAAAGTCCTAATTTGTTCTTAGTTTATTTTACTGTAATTCGTGCTCAGAATACCAGATTCTTTTTTGTCTTCAAGCCCTCCCAAAGTTGTCACACATTTGTTTGCACTTTTTAACTGAAAGAATTGGAGTTCCAGATGCTGCAAACACTTCATGACTAATTTAAATCTTGGTCTTGGTCAAAATTCCACTGATGAGATAACGAGGCTCTGCAGCTTCCTGAACATTTTGAGACATTTTGGAGATTCTCTGTTAGCGTGACTGACTTTAGTGGAATAACACCAGAAATACAAATCAGTTGTTTTCAAGTTAATGAAACACATTTTCTTTGTCATTTAATCACCCAAGCAATTGGTAAATTACTAAGAAACATGAAACAGTTCAGGTTGCATTTAATACTGCATAAAAACTGTCATACAACACAATTTAAAACAAAAAACAAGAACTATATTTTTTGTTTTATTCTTTTTAAGTCCAAGTCTCAGAGCTGTCATAGAGAAGTAGGGTATCTTTTGGAGAGGATGAGCAGGGGGTCATGAGGAATGTTGATGCAGGAAAAAAAGACAAGACAAGGCAGCAGAGGTAGTGTAAAAATAACCCATTAACTTAGAAAAAAAGAATAAAAGGTTTCATTAGGCTTGAATTGGAACGGAAGAGGCTAATAAACTTGTAAAAAAGAGACTTAATTTATTTTCTAAGTGTATCTGCCTTGGTGTGGCTTATAACCTTAAATCCTTTAAAAACACAGTGTGTGCTTTAAACGAAAAACATGTTAATAAATCAGTTGTTAATTAATATATACTTTTCTAATCGCTTACATGTTTTACTTAAGTGAGATTATCAAAAATGAATGCTGCTTATATTTGTAGTGCATCATTGTTACATCCTGGAACACAGTCAAACCTAAATGTATTTAGATGGTATGCACGTTATAACTGGTCTGCATGGCGGCACAGTTGGTTTGTAGAACAAGGTCCTTGTTTAACTTCTGGATGAAATCTTTCCTGGATGCAGTTTAAACATTTTCTTTTGTGGTTTTTTTTTTTCCAGTGAATCAGGCTTCTTTTTACAGTCCAAAAACATGCATGCTAGATTACTTGGTGTTTCTAAATTGGCTCTCTGGGTGAGTGTGAGTGGTTGTTCTGATGATTGCTTGATTGACATAGACACCAGCTTCACGTATCCCTTCCCATGACAACAAGTGGGCATGAAAAATGGATTGATGAATGTTATGATTGTTTATTTTACAAGCTCTATAAGAGAGTGAGAAGTAAAAACCACATTGCATGTTTTTACTTATCAAACCTGTAATATGGGTGTTATACAATATTTTTTGGTGGATGGGGGATGTCTTTATTGTTCAGCTGCATCACATTATTATGGAATCTGGATTATTGTGAGTATTTTTTAAAATACAGACATTTGCTGACATGTCTCTTTTAAACGTGCATTGCTGCCACTGCTAACCAACACCATGGAGGAGGTAGCTGCTGACACTGCAGTATTCCACAATGCATTTGACTTTACTGGGATTCCTTTTCACCGACTAGGAGGAGCTGGCAGCATTGCCTGCAATTTTATTTTCCTTTTTTACCTTTCATAACAATGTGTTAAATGTATATATATTTCCTCATTGTTACAATTGGTAATTATGGATTTGCCCCCCCAACCTTGTTAACTCCAAACTGTATATTATTCACCATCTTCACCATCATCCCTGTTTCCCAAAAGCCAAGGACCACTTGACCTCTGTAGTCTTGAAGACGCTTGAGGGCCTTAATGAGGCCCTTCCATTAAAAACGGTTTTCTGAGGTTTTAGCTCCACAGGTGTTCAGCCTGACGGAAGGAGCTGGAACCACCCAAACTTAAATGCAGACAGACTGAAAGGTCTGTTAATCAGTGTTTCCTGGCATTTTTTAGATATAAAAATGTTTCATATTACTGGTTAATACTTAAGAAATAACCACAAAGTCCTGGAATGTGTATGAAATGGCCTCTTTAAGCTTGCCCACCTCAAACAGATCCCGGACCCTCATCTGGACCCCCTACAATTCACCTACAGAGCACACAGGTCTGTAGAGGATGCTGTAAACATAGCCCTGCATCACATCCTCCAGCATCTAGACTACACAAGGATCCTGTTTGTGGGCTTCAGCTCTGCATTCAACAAAGTCATTCCAGCTCTTCTGCAGGACAAGCTCTCCCAGCTGCATGTTCCCACACAGACTTCCTGCCCAACAGGAAGCAGCATATGGGTAAACTGGTTTCAGACCTCCGGACCATCAGCACTGGATCTCCCTGAAGGCTGCATTCTTTCTCCTCTTCTCTTCTCCCTGTACATCAACAGCTGCACCTTCAGTCATCAGTCTGTTAAGCTTCTGAAGTTTGCGGATGACATCACCCTCATTGGTCTCATCTCTGAGGGTGATGAATCAGCCTACAGGTGGGAGATTGACCGTCTGGTGTAGTGGTGTGAGCTCAACAAACTGGAGCTCAAAGAGTCTAAGATAATGGCGATGGTTGTCAACTTCAGGAGTAACTCATCACCCCCTCCCTCCATCACTCTCAGAGAGTGTCCAGGGGACACAATGGAGTTCTTACTCTTCCTGGGCACCACCATCTCTCTGACCTTAAGTGGGAGGTGAACATCAGCTCTGTCATCAAAAAGCCCATCAGAGGATGTACTTCCTGTCACAATAGTGTGTACTTAAATAGCGCATTTCTTAAGTCAGATGGCTTCCAAAGTGCTTCACATTACTGTTTGTCATTCACCCATTTACACACACTTGTTTGGTGGTAATAAACTACACACATGTTGTAGCCACAGCTGTCCCAGGACACACACTGACAGAGGCGAAGCTGCCAGACACTGGCGCCACCAGACCCTTCCATCACCACCAAACAGGCAGGACAGGTGAAGTGTCTTGCCCAAGGACACAACAGCCAGGCAATCTTTTCCGGCACAGCAGGGATTTGAACTGGTGATTTCCAGATGACCTGCTCTACCGCCTGAGCCACAGCCACCGAGGAAGTTTGACCTTCCAACATCGATGATGGTGCATTTCTACACCTTCATCATCGAGTCCATCCTCCACTCATTTGCACCAGTTTTTTTTTTTAATACACAGACATTTGTATTTTTGCACAATTTCTTTGGTTATGTAAATGGTAGATGTCCTGTATTTGTATAGCATGTTTCTAGTCATTCAGACCACTCAAAGCGCTTTCACACTACAAGTTACAATGTCAGCCACGTTTCAAATTCCAAAAATAGGGTTGTTTTTCAACAGTTTGGGGTTTCCTGTTTTATATTGCAGGCTGTTTCCTGTTTCACTTGTTTCCTGTTGAATTTACTTATCAGATATTTTCATAATCAATAAAGTTTCATGTGGGTTTTCTGTAATGATTGGTTTCTAGGTTTGAGATGTATGTTTGCCTTTCAGCGTCTTCTGCTTTTCATAGTTCCTCAGTTCACTACCTGGTTAATTTCAGTTGTTGCACACCCTCTCCAATTAGTGTCTCTACCTCTCATCCACAGGTGTTTTTACTCATTCGTCACTCCTCTGTTAATGATAGATGGTGTAACGCCGATCACTTAATGACAAACAACTTGTAGAAGTAAATAAAAGAAAAAGCACACAGTGACACAGATTAATCAATAACATTGCTCTTTTGTCGACAGAATTACTTAAATTTTGAGAATTGCTAAAATTAAACATTTTATTTAGCAATCAAAGCGTCTTTAGGTTTGTTGTCAAACAGGTTTTCTGAATTTGATGTTTCTAGAAGCCTTTAAACTGCATTTAATGCCTGTTATAATTTGAGAGCCAGGTGCATCCTGACAAAATGCTCATTATAAAAAGTTTGAGAACTTCTAAAAAAAAACCTTCACGTAAAAGTAACAAACAGGGCAGTGTTATGTCAAGCCTCTCTTTTAAAAATTCTTCATGTCATAAAGTCAGCATAAGTGTAATAGTGTCCTGGTAATGTTTACCATGTCATGTGATGAAAAAGTGTTCGAACAAATCTATAGAGACTCCCAAATTATCAACCTCTGCTTTACCTTACTGCTACCTACAAGTCTCGTCATTCTGTGAGATAGGAAACCACAGATGTAGCTCTCAGTAGGATAGGCAGAAGCCCAGAGTTTGAGGTGAAGAGTGCATTGGGTGAGAAAGTCCAGCAGTTGCCAAAAATCCCCCGAAAAGTGCTGGGGCTCTGACAGGTGAGAAAATGAGCCTGAAGCAATGTGAACTGCTAAGTTAGAAGCCTGCCGGGAGAGAGGAGAGAGCACACAGTGCTGGGGAGAGTCAGAGGTGAGTGAAGCCTTGACAGACTGACTTCTGACTTGACATTTCTGCATTTGCTTAACCAAAAAAGCCCAACTGCTCACTGATCAAAGCCATCAAGCATTCCCCATCTCTCTTCCAATCCCTTTGACATCTTGGGAAAGATGAGCGGGTTGGTCTTTTTTGAATTATATCAGCTGACAAAATTTTAGGTAAATATGGGTTATTAAAGTAATAAAGAAAGCCGGCTCTCTTCAAACCCCACTGGGATCAGTGATCCCTTGTGTGCTGTCACTGAGATTCCCAGCTTTTACAGCATTTATTCAAAAGCTTGAAGTGTGTAACATTGTGGAAGGTGCATCTCCTAAACTTAAAAGCGTTTCAACTTCAGGGTATTCAGTTACACTGTGACAAATTTCTCTGGCATATGTGGTGAAAGGAGTAGTTATCCAAGATTTAATTTGATGTTTTACCTCTAGGAGTGCACTAAGCTGTGTCTTTGTCATGAAAGTGGACACCAATTTTAAAGATTAAAGCAACTTCACACTGGCAAGCTTGCCTCTCTGATCTGACACTGAGCATGTGAATTTGTTTGTAGTGAATGTGAAAACTTGACATTGTTTCTGTATGAATCTAGCATGTACAGTGGGGCAAAAAAGTATTTAGTCAGCCACCAATTGTGTAAGTTCTCCCACTTATAAAGATCAGAGAGGCCTGTAATTTTCATCATAGGTATACCTCAACTATGAGAGACAAAATGAGGAAAAAAAATCCAGAAAATCACATTGTCTGATTTTTAAAGAATTTATTTGCAAATTATGGTGGAAAATAAGTATTTGGTCACCTACAAACAAGTAAGATTTCTGGCTTTCACAGACCTGTAACTTCTTTAAGAGGCTCCTCGGTCCTCCACTCGTTACCTGTATTAATGGCACCTGTGTGAACTCGTTATCAGTATAAAAGACACCTGTCCACAACCTCAAACAGTCACGCTCCAAACTCCACTATGGCCAAGACCAAAGAGCTGTCAAAGGACACCAGAAACAAAATTGTAGACCTTCACCAGGCTGGGAAGACTGAATCTGCAATAGGTAAGCAGCTTGGTGTGAAGAAATCAACTGTGGGAGCAATTATTAGAAAATGGAAGACATACAAGACCACTGATAATCTCCCTCGATCTGGGGCTCCACGCAAGATCTCACCCCGTGGGGTCAAAATGATCACAAGAACGGTGAGCAAAAATCCCAGAACCACACGGAGGGACCTAGTGAATGACCTGCAGAGAGCTGGGACCAAAGTAACAAAGGCTACCATCAGTAACACACTACGCCGCCAGGGACTCAAATCCTGCAGTGCCAGACGTGTCCCCCTGCTGAAGCCAGGACACGTCCAGGCCCGTCTGCGGTTTGCTAGAGAGCATTTGGATGATCCAGAAGAGGATTGGGAGAACATCATATGGTCAGATGAAACCAAAATAGAACTTTTTGGTAGAAACTCAACTTGTCGTGTTTGGAGGGGAAAGAATGCTGAGTTGGATCCAAAGAACACCATACCTACTGTAAAGCATGGGGGTGGAAACATCATGCTTTGGGGCTGTTTTTCTGCAAGGGGACCAGGACGACTGATCCGTGTAAAGGAAAGAATGAATGGGGCCATGTATCGTAAGATTTTGAGTGAAAACCTCCTTCCATCAGCAAGGGCATTGAAAATGAGACGTGGCTGGGTCTTTCAGCATGACAATGATCCCAAACACACCGCCCGGGCAACGAAGGAGTGGCTTCGTAAGAAGCATTTCAAGGTCCTGGAGTGGCCTAGCCAGTCTCCAGATCTCAACCCCATAGAAAATCTCTGGAGGGAGTTGAAAGTCCGTGTTGCCCAGCGTCAGCCCCAAAACATCACTGCTCTAGAGGAGATCTGCATGGAGGAATGGGCCAAAATACCAGCAACAGTGTGTGAAAACCTTGTGAAGACTTACAGAAAACGTTTGACCTCTGTCATTGCCAACAAAGGCTATATAACAAAGTATTGAGATTAACTTTTGTTATTGACCAAATACTTATTTTCCACCATAATTTGCAAATAAATTCTTTAAAAATCAGACAATGTGATTTTCTGGATTTTTTTTCCTCATTTTGTCTCTCATAGTTGAGGTATACCTATGATGAAAATTACAGGCCTCTCTGATCTTTTTAAGTGGGAGAACTTACACAATTGGTGGCTGACTAAATACTTTTTTGCCCCACTGTAACTACAAGATTTTTCCTTTTAAATGATGTTTCATCCTTTAAGACTTAAAAAACGTACAGAAACCGAGTACTCAGTTCACTCTACCCCCCTATGAGACTGTGAACAGATTCTATAGGATTTCATGCTGTTTTTCTTCCTCCTTCTGGATAGATGTGTGTTTAAACCCACTTTAGAGACTGAAGCAATAAATGTACTCTGTCTATGCAAATTCTGAGCAAAGACCAACAACAAAAACAGACAGACAAAAACAAAGAAATTTATCCCAGCAATGATGAAACGCAACAGTTAGATTAAAGCGAAGCAGAAAGAGACATCAAAGACAAGATAAAAGAGACGTTTCTGTCTGAGCAAAGCTGATCTGGCTATTTCAGATGTGAAGGTCAAAAACAATATCTTCTTTTCCAAATATTTTGCCCACATTTATAGTTGTACAGAAAACCATGTGCCACTATCTATGTCTAAGTGTAAATCAGGAAACTATTTATTTATTTGCTAAAATATACAATTTTAGAGGTGTAAAACTTTATTAGGTACACATGTTTAATTCCTTTTTGAAACAAATGAGAATCTGCTAAAGACATCGTGCTATGGAGTTTGAGTCTGAAAGGACTAATGAGCTAATTGAAAATGTCTCCAATCTCTGAAAGGTCATTATGGTTTATGCATGTACTGTTTCATGAACCACTGTAGCGTCATCAAATTTCCCACCACACAGTTACTATCAGGGCAAATTTTTCACCCCCTATGGGTAGCAGTGGCTCTGAAAGTAGAAAGGTTGTCAAAGATTCGTGATTTTATCCCGGCTTCCCCTTCTGAACATCATAGTCAAGACACTGACCCCCCCACCACCACCAAAAAAAACCAACACTCACTTTCACACCCAATGTGCCCGATATGTCTTCTCGTGGGAAGGATTATATGAATGACAACGTATATGAAACCCAGATGACACATAAAAATACCATATAAACAGCGTCTTACATTTTTCTAACTTGTGTTACCTATATAAAATTGAACAGAAACCCTACCACAGTTATTTGACATGACAGTATTAGCTACCTGTGCAATTATTTTGGCCAGTAATGATTAGAATCAAGGGTAAGTTAAAGACTTTTCAGGTCAAATAAAGACCTTCTACTATTTGTAGAAGGAAACCTTGATGAAGCAGACAGCTGTGTCAGAGCTGTATCATTGTAGCAAGAGATAAGAGGGAAAAGATAGCAAGATAACATGGTAAAAAGAGAAGGAACAACGAAAGGATTAAAGGCCTGTGAAGGTTAATAAATGTGACTCAGCTCTCTAGGAGAAGGAAAACTTGACCAAGTAATGAAGGCAGGAAGAGGCTGAGTAGAAAAATAAACGGACATTAAAGGTCAAACTATGATTCAAAAAAGGGGGGAAAGAAAAAAAAAAAAACAGGAATCAGATCCTTGACAAATAAAATTAAAACATGGTAGTCACTGTTCCTGATATATTTTTTTTTTCAGTTTAATCTTTTTTGATTTCTCTTGGTTTCCTCTCATTTGTCATCAGCTGCTCGTTTCCTTCACTTTTTCTCATCCCTTCTTGAAGGCTTCAAGATGACGTTAGCAGTATTTATTCATCAGTGCCATCCTTGAGTGAACCACATATAGAACCTGACAGCCACTTGAACACTCCCACAAACATATAGGTGATTCAAATGTACATTAACATACAAGGTCAGACACACACATGTTCAAGAGCAACAAATTGGATGGACAACAAGAGACATATGTGCTTAGAAAAATAAAGGTTCTTGGGGAAATAGAAAGGCCTTGTGGAAAAAGATGGAGTGGAACCCACTTCTGTATCCTTTTCATCATCATCCTGGAAACATCTTACTATCGATTTCCAGTTTTTTATGCTTTGTACAATTAAATTATGATCTCTCTCTCAGTAATAAATAAATAAATAAAATAAATATATAATATATGAATATTCTTTTTAGGTTATCCATTAATGTTTTTTTATGTTTGTACTGGAGAGGTGAAGATTGATACTGAAATATCGATACCTTCGATTCAAGTCTTTTTTATGTTCTAGAATCGATTCTCTTATTAAAATATTGATACTTTAGTCATTTGAAGTAAATGTGTAATTTATTATTAACAGGAACATTGTGTAAATCACACTCAGTTTGTCAGAACTACTGTACTTCTTCTTCTGCCAAGAAAAGTGCATGATAGGGACAACATAAATGCATAAGGACACTGAGTGGTGTTGAGTTCCTCTCCTGTTGCTGCAGTGCATGTTCAGTCAGCTTTGTTAACATAGCAGAACATGGCAGCAACCTTGGGATGCAGGTTCTCTCCATCTTTGTTGCAGACTGCATCCCAATTTTAACCCACAGCTTACTCTTACTATATACACATTCACATTACACACAGGTAGGGCTCTGAAGGGTGGGCTGGACCCTAGCCCTCTGTTTTAAAGAGGCCCTTCCATTAAAGACGGTTTTTCTGAGGTTTATGTTAAACATTTTAGCTCCACAGCTGTTCTTACCTTCATAGTGTGTGTGAAAACAGGTCAATAACTTCTCTTTCAGTTTTAATCTCTCAAATTACGCAGGTGGCAATAACACCCGATTTCTCCCGAGTCCGAACGGCCTGTATCTGTTTCGTCACAACTCCTTTGTTTGTTAGTTTTCGGCAGCTCCCACAGTTGAAACCACGCCTAGCATGCTGCTCAGTAAAAAGCTGTAGTATAACGTAGCAAACAGAAAGACACGACGTCTGACGTTGCCATGCACAGTGGGGCAGGAAACACTATTCTTTGCTCTCATAGGCTAGTTTGTTAGCCAATCAGAGTCCAGCAAATTCGAACAATGAATATGAACGAGCTGTTGACGAAGCAGTCGAAGCAGCCTGACGGAAGGAACTGGAACCACCCGAATTTTAACACAGACAGATTGAAAGGTCTGTTAATAAGTGTTTCCTGACGTTTTTTAGATATAAAATGTTTCATATTACTGGTTAATACTTAAGAAATAACCTCAAAGTCCTGAAATGTTTATGTAATGGCCTCTTTAAATGCATGTTACAACATCCAATACCATCAATTCATCTGAGTGGGAGGAGTGAAGTTAAGGGTCTTCCTACATCCCTGTTCTCTGCCTGCCGCCTGGGGCTGGGGGATGGGGGAGGACCTGGCCATGTCGTCAGGGTCAGGAATGGGTGGCAGTGGTCTGTTGCTGCGGTGTTCCTGGTGGTCTGCTTTGCTCTGCCTCAGAGGGGAAGGGATCAACTCCTGGGTCTGGGATTAGTTGCCACCCTGGGGATACTGGTACCTAGATCCGGGAGTGTAGAGTGTGTAAGGGGAATGTAAGTATGTCTGTGGCATATATTTTGGTTTCTGTCCATGTTGGTGTGTATGGTAGAATTGTGCATGTGTGCATGAGGGTGGGAATGTTTGCTTGCAAATGTGTATGACTGTTTGTGCATGTACAGTGGGGCAAAAAAGTATTTAGTCAGCCACCAATTGTGTAAGTTCTCCCACTTAAAAAGATCAGAGAGGCCTGTAATTTTCATCATAGGTATACCTCAACTATGAGAGACAAAATGAGGAAAAAAAATCCAGAAAATCACATTGTCTGATTTTTAAAGAATTTATTTGCAAATTATGGTGGAAAATAAGTGTTTGGTCAATAACAAAAGTTAATCTCAATACTTTGTTATATAGCCTTTGTTGGCAATGACAGAGGTCAAACGTTTTCTGTAAGTCTTCACAAGGTTTTCACACACTGTTGCTGGTATTTTGGCCCATTCCTCCATGCAGATCTCCTCTAGAGCAGTGATGTTTTGGGGCTGACGCTGGGCAACACGGACTTTCAACTCCCTCCAGAGATTTTCTATGGGGTTGAGATCTGGAGACTGGCTAGGCCACTCCAGGACCTTGAAATGCTTCTTACGAAGCCACTCCTTCGTTGCCCGGGCAATGTGTTTGGGATCATTGTCATGCTGAAAGACCCAGCCACGTCTCATTTTCAATGCCCTTGCTGATGGAAGGAGGTTTTCACTCAAAATCTTACGATACATGGCCCCATTCATTCTTTCCTTTACACGGATCAGTCGTCCTGGTCCCCTTGCAGAAAAACAGCCCCAAAGCATGATGTTTCCACCCCCATGCTTTACAGTAGGTATGGTGTTCTTTGGATCCAACTCAGCATTCTTTCCCCTCCAAACACGACAAGTTGAGTTTCTACCAAAAAGTTCTATTTTGGTTTCATCTGACCATATGATGTTCTCCCAATCCTCTTCTGGATCATCCAAATGCTCTCTAGGAAACCGCAGACGGGCCTGGACGTGTCCTGGCTTCAGCAGGGGGACACGTCTGGCACTGCAGGATTTGAGTCCCTGGCGGCGTAGTGTGTTACTGATGGTAGCCTTTGTTACTTTGGTCCCAGCTCTCTGCAGGTCATTCACTAGGTCCCTCCGTGTGGTTCTGGGATTTTTGCTCACCGTTCTTGTGATCATTTTGACCCCACGGGGTGAGATCTTGCGTGGAGCCCCAGATCGAGGGAGATTATCAGTGGTCTTGTATGTCTTCCATTTTCTAATAATTGCTCCCACAGTTGATTTCTTCACACCAAGCTGCTTACCTATTGCAGATTCAGTCTTCCCAGCCTGGTGAAGGTCTACAATTTTGTTTCTGGTGTCCTTTGACAGCTCTTTGGTCTTGGCCATAGTGGAGTTTGGAGCATGACTGTTTGAGGTTGTGGACAGGTGTCTTTTATACTGATAACGAGTTCACACAGGTGCCATTAATACAGGTAACGAGTGGAGGACCGAGGAGCCTCTTAAAGAAGTTACAGGTCTGTGAAAGCCAGAAATCTTACTTGTTTGTAGGTGACCAAATACTTATTTTCCACCATAATTTGCAAATAAATTCTTTAAAAATCAGACAATGTGATTTTCTGGATTTTTTTTCCTCATTTTGTCTCTCATAGTTGAGGTATACCTATGATGAAAATTACAGGCCTCTCTGATCTTTTTAAGTGGGAGAACTTACACAATTGGTGGCTGACTAAATACTTTTTTGCCCCACTGTATGTCTGTCTTTGTCTATGTGTCAGGGTGGGTCTCAGGCTGTATTCACACCTGATAGTCCAGTGGACTCGGTTCGATTGGGGACCAAAATTGCAACATTGTTGCTGTTTTTAGTTGGTGCGGTTTGGATTCACACTGCACTCTATGTACCGAACCAAATAACCTTTGGAGCATGTTACACCCCCGCCTGTGGTGGCGCTGTAGAGTTTTCTGCAATACTTGTCACTGCACTTTCTGGTGCTGCTGTGGGAGAATGAAACATAAACAAACATGGACTAGCAGCAGATTCTGGTGGTTTTGGGATCTTTTATGTTTGTTGAATGTACCAGATCAATATTCTGCAGCACTGGACTCAGAATGAGCAGATAACAAGACAGAGAACTACAAGAGGCGGTTGAGATGGCTACACAATATAGTCCACTTCCTGCTTTTGGTGCGGTCCCAGTGCGGTTGTGTTCACACTTGCAATTGAATCGCACCAGAGTTTGTTTCAATCAAACTGAGACCCACGTTTTTAGGCGGATTGGATTGTTTGGTCCGAATCAGAGTTTGGTTGCCCGTTCACACCTCCCCAAACAAACCAGACTTTCTGTGCAAACGAACTACAGTTCAATTCAAGCGGAGTAAACAGGGCTGGTGTGAATGCACCCTTAGACTCCCCCTCTGTCTAACAATATCTTATGCCCCTTTATCAGGGCCTATCTCCCCCTACCAAGCTCCCCACTGCTTACTGGTTCCCCCACCAGCTGATGCACTGGGGGTTTCTAGAGTTTGGGGCTGGATGCTTGGGGTGTGTACTGGACTGCACCCGGTGGCTGGCTGGTGGGCTGAGTGCTTCCTGGATCTGTCAGATCTGCGTCCCAGGGTGCTTGGGGGTGGCTGGCTGCCGGCAAGGCCTGTGGGATTGTCGCCACGGCTCCCTGGGGCACGTTTACTGTGGTTGCGCTGGAGGTTGCCTATGGTCTTGTCTGGGAGGGGGCTTTGGTTGCCCCTGTGGTGGACTCCTTTGGCTCTGCTGCTCCCAGGGGGGGCTTGATCCCTTGGGCTTGGGTTTCCCTTGTGGTCTGCTTTGGGGTCTGGGGCTTTTCACACTCACTGTCAAACAATTTTATGGAGAAACCTTATGGTCACAGGCACGTCCATGCACACAGGTATGCACAAAGATGTTCACAGACACTCACTGACTTGGGCTGCAGCTGCCACTGGAGATGTTGTGTGTTAGGCAGTGTCATTATTCCTTTGTGGCCACAATGACATTATCAGTTTTTAAATTTAGATGTTGGTCGATGCTGTGGTGTCTCTGCTCTTGTTTTTGTTTCTCAGCAAGTGTTGAAGCAGATTTCTCTTTCTCTCATCTTCTCCCCTGCCTATTATTATCTTTTTTTCTCTTCTTTCTTCTTTTTCCCTCATTTCCTTTCTCCTTTGCTATTTCCGCTGATTCAAACAAAAACAGAATCTAGATAAAATTACAATAAAAAAAAGTAACAAGTTGAACATTGCAGTGATTGCTGCATGCTCAGCTTGTGAGAATAAATCTGTCAGGCATATCTATGCATCCGGACATCAATTCCGACTGCTTTATTGCCAGACAGGACATGGTTTAAAAAAAGCACAGTCATGTGTGGAGGTACTGTAGTGCTACAAACAACATTGATGCAGCGTGGGAATGTGTGTAGGAAGACAGTATTGTATTGTGGTGTTCGCCTTTAACATGTTTTTAGTTCCAGTCAAACATAACCGATAATGTGTGGTATATTAATTTCCTTCTCAAAATGGATGTGGGAGCTCAGTGTTCTTGCATTTAAAAATTACTGCACCAACATATGGCAACACCACAAACCTTGTTAAACATCTAAAAAAAATAATAGAACAGAATATGAAGCCATTATAATAAGGTCATCATCAGAAGACGAGAGGGGGAATCAGGTGCTGCTACAGTGAAACAGATATTTCTCTTGGAGTCCAAAAAGAGAAAATCTAGAGTTGTTGAGACTTTGTGCACCATCGCTGAACTGGGGAAGCTGATTTACATCCATTTGCTATGTAGGTATTTGTGCTATTCAAACAACAACAGCCCCATTAATTACACAACTTTTTAAATTCAATTTTCCAAACACAAAAATTTTAGCAAAGTATTGGATTGGTATCGCCGATACTGGCCTGAAAATTACTTTTACTGAAAAATACTTTTTATAGTATTGGAAAGTTGGAAAGGAAATCAGTTACACTTGTTCACACACATTAAAAGTAAAGAAAGAAACAGATTAAGTTGTAGGCCTAATCTCCTCTCAGTGGACAGTTTGTCCTAATGAGCTGTGTTAATGGACAAAGAATATTCATAATAGTTTTTCTTTAATCATTTATTCCATCACAATGACAAATCTAAGATCAGATCATTAATTACTGTTAAAATAGATTCATTCTAAACTGAAAATGTGGTAAATGAAAATATTTGACCAGGATAAAGGAGATGGTGGTCAACATCAGGAGGAAAAATCTTTTGATCAGATCTATCAACCTCCTGGGTAATGAAGTTTAGGTGGTGAACAGCTTTAGGTACAGTGGGGCAAAAAAGTATTTAGTCAGCCACCAATTGTGTAAGTTCTCCCACTTAAAAAGATCAGAGAGGCCTGTAATTTTCATCATAGGTATACCTCAACTATGAGAGACAAAATGAGGAAAAAAAATCCAGAAAATCACATTGTCTGATTTTTAAAGAATTTATTTGCAAATTATGGTGGAAAATAAGTATTTGGTCAATAACAAAAGTTAATCTCAATACTTTGTTATATAGCCTTTGTTGGCAATGACAGAGGTCAAACGTTTTCTGTAAGTTATCACAAGGTTTTCACACACTGTTGCTGGTATTTTGGCCCATTCCTCCATGCAGATCTCCTCTAGAGCAGTGATGTTTTGGGGCTGACGCTGGGCAACACGGACTTTCAACTCCCTCCAGAGATTTTCTATGGGGTTGAGATCTGGAGACTGGCTAGGCCACTCCAGGACCTTGAAATGCTTCTTACAAAGCCACTCCTTCGTTGCCCGGGCGGTGTGTTTGGAACATTGTCATGCTGAAAGACCCAGCCACGTCTCATTTTCAATGCCCTTGCTGATGGAAGGAGGTTTTCACTCAAAATCTTACGATACATGGCCCCATTCATTCTTTCCTTTACACGGATCAGTCGTCCTGGTCCCCTTGCAGAAAAACAGCCCCAAAGCATGATGTTTCCACCCCCATGCTTTACAGTAGGTATGGTGTTCTTTGGATCCAACTCAGCATTCTTTCCCCTCCAAACACGACAAGTTGAGTTTCTACCAAAAAGTTCTATTTTGGTTTCATCTGACCATATGATGTTCTCCCAATCCTCTTCTGGATCATCCAAATGCTCTCTAGCAAACCGCAGACGGGCCTGGACGTGTCCTGGCTTCAGCAGGGGGACACGTCTGGCACTGCAGGATTTGAGTCCCTGGCGGCGTAGTGTGTTACTGATGGTAGCCTTTGTTACTTTGGTCCCAGCTCTCTGCAGGTCATTCACTAGGTCCCTCCGTGTGGTTCTGGGATTTTTGCTCACCGTTCTTGTGATCATTTTGACCCCACGGGGTGAGATCTTGCGTGGAGCCCCAGATCAAGGGAGATTATCAGTGGTCTTGTATGTCTTCCATTTTCTAATAATTGCTCCCACAGTTGATTTCTTCACACCAAGCTGCTTACCTATTGCAGATTCAGTCTTCCCAGCCTGGTGAAGGTCTACAATTTTGTTTCTGGTGTCCTTTGACAGCTCTTTGGTCTTGGCCATAGTGGAGTTTGGAGTGTGACTGTTTGAGGTTGTGGACAGGTGTCTTTTATACTGATAACGAGTTCACACAGGTGCCATTAATACAGGTAACGAGTGGAGGACCGAGGAGCCTCTTAAAGAAGTTACAGGTCTGTGAAAGCCAGAAATCTTACTTGTTTGTAGGTGACCAAATACTTATTTTCCACCATAATTTGCAAATAAATTCTTTAAAAATCAGACAATGTGATTTTCTGGATTTTTTTCCTCATTTTGTCTCTCATAGTTGAGGTATACCTATGATGAAAATTACAGGCCTCCCTGATCTTTTTAAGTGGGAGAACTTACACAATTGGTGGCTGACTAAATACTTTTTTGCCCCACTGTATCTGGGTATTCTGGCAGACCAACACTGATGCTGTCTATCAGAAAGGGATGAGGAGAGATTAGACTCTATTTCTTAGAAAACTGAGATCCTTTAATCTGTGAAATACAATGATGGAAATGTTACATCAGTCTGTGGTGACAGGTGCCATATTCAGTGCTGTAGTTTGCTGGAGGAGCATCATCGGTTGCAAAGATGCCAGCTAGTTCAATAAATACATCTGAAAGGCCGAAGAAATTGTTGTTCAGAAGATGAAGGTGCTTGAGTGAAATGAAAGGTCTCCCTAACAAACATCTCTCTATAGTGGACAATCTATCTACGCCCCTTCAGGACACCTTACCATGATGACGGGGCTCTTATTCATAACGATTCATTCAGCTCTGCTGTCACAAAAAAGTCTGCGCTCATTAGTCTTGTTGGACCTCAACCCTCTAAACTAAGGCCATTTAAATAGCTATCAACAACTAGTTAAAGCTGGAGTGCGTAACTTTTACATGTCCGTGGATGTCCGTTTCAGCCAAGCCACTATCAGAGGAGATGACACAATGCAGATTAAGCCGATCGGCTCCTCAAACATCTCACGGTATTTTTCAAAATATATAATTTTTTTGCGTGTCCTCCACGACATTCCCGCGCTGTCGCACATGAAATTACGTCTTTTATGTCACAACAAGAAAAATAATAAGAAATAGAACGCAGTGTCTCGTAGCAGCCGGCAGAACGGGAAGGTCGACATGGCGGAGAATCCAAATAAACAGCCGAGAGACACTTGTCGGGAAGTGGATCCTACCACGAAAAAAAATAACAATTCCTGGACGTTCGGCAGAGGGACTATTGGCTAAGAAGGAAAGTGACCGAAGGAGAAGGCAAACGCGAATTTGTATCGGCGTCGCTTTTCCTCGGTGGAGAGAAGAGATCGGGCTGAGAGCAGACACATTATGGTGTGTTACGAGTGTTACTCTGTAGAGACGGTGTGTAGCTGAGCTGTAGATAACATATGTTATGTTCAGGGGTGCACATAAGTTGTCCGCACACACTGTCAAAATATAAAATGCGCACCAGATGAAAACCAGAGCGCCGAAGTTCCAGCTGATTCTGTCTCTTTCTGTGTCAGTTTGCCAGTGTAACGGTTTTTCAGTCAGTCAGATCAGTGCAGCTGACTGCAGGATTCTGCATCGCGTCAAAACTGAAAAAATTCACTGAATAAGACAAATAGATCATTGTGGCCCCAACAGCTGACTAATAAATTTCAACACCAAACTGTTAAATGTAGATTAAAGTGAACAATCAAATCTGTAAACAATCCAACCTGAACCAAAAACCAAACACAAACAAACCAAACCAAACCAAAAACAAAGCAGAGGAGCTCGGAAGAGACACAGCGAGACACATTTAAAAATGTGAGGACCAAGCAACAACCCTAGGTTCTCTTCTGAGAACCAGGCCAAAAATATTATGTGCACCCCTGGTTATGTTGTAGTTGTCCATCTTTTTTGAACAGCTGTCCTTATTCAAACAGAATAAAAATATTGTGAAATCGCGAATCACAGCGGCAAAACAGATACCGGTTGGAATCACAATGGCAGAGATAAAACCGTGGCAGTTGGGCTTACGTCATATGGAAGCGCCAGCTTCATTCTTGTAATGACGCAAAAATTCCGCTAGGGGGCGACAGAAGTTACAGAAGTTACGCACTCCAGCTTTAAATAGTAATTATTTTTCACTTCTACTCAGAATCACATTTCAAGATGGTCAACAAATGTCTATACATAATGTTGTCATGATAACTGTACTCTTACTTTAATACCTAATTAGGTAACGCTTCCTTTTACAGTCCCCTAATTACTAAGAAAATACCTGGTACTTATATGGTAAAACTTGGTGTGTTATTGGTAATTACACACCAGGTATTAGGTAGGTAAATACAGAGAAAGTACAGCAGAAATTACTCAGCATCTACTTGATACATACAGTATATGGAAAATTATATCACATGTAATAAGTAGGTAAATACAGAGGAAGTACTGCTGGATTTACTGAGAAAAACCTCCACTATTACCCATCAAATCAATTAGGTTGTGACCAGTTTAGATTTGTAATAACTAAAATTAAGATAGTACTTACCAATAAATTACCTTTTCTTACATGTCCTTCAGAGTTTTTATCAGCAAATGTTTTCATTGGAGTTTGTTTATCTGTCTGTTTGCAGGATAACTCAAAAACCTATGGATGGATTTTGATAAAATTTTCAGGAAAGGTCAGAAATGACAAGGAACAATTGATTAGATTTTGGGGTGATCCGGATTACCATCTGGATCCAGGAATTTTTTTAAGGATACGGACATAGTACTTTCTACAAATTGTCCAAGTGCTGCTTGGCGGGGGTCTGCGCTCTCCGAGTGCTTTTCTAGTTTCAACTGTGAACATGAACCAAACAAAACAAGAAACACTCTGATCTTAATTAGAGAACCTTATTTGCAAAGTGAAATTCATTTTGTTTAAGAAGGTGGTCCATTAACTTTGGTGTTTTTTTTTTTACATCGATATACCTTTAAATCAAAAGACAGATTCTCACTTTAAGAAGAACACTTTAAAAGTTGGTCATGGTTATGCTCAATAGCCATATGAAACAAGAGGAACATTGGTTTGGGGAAAGCTGTATTTTTTATGAAGTCACTAAAATGCATTAGAATACTGGTATTTGCTTTTAGTCTGATACATGATTATACCTGTGAAAACGTCCCATGAAGTGACTCAGCTCTGTTTGTTCCATTAAATGATTTATCGTTTGACAGAATTTCTCACAAAACACAAAAAAGCAAGTGTGCCACATCTGCTATGTTTTTGCCAGCCATCCATTTACTAATTTCATCTGCTAAACATGGAACTTAATATGGATAAACTGACTGCTTACTATTTAGTTGTATATTATAAATCACTCATAAGCCATGCAGTGTTTGACAGTCATCTGACAGTGACTCATACACATGAATGCATTCTGGCTTTGTGGCTCTATCCCCTGGTGCAATGTGTTAATAACGCACACACAAGCTGGCATTCTGACTCCATCCCTGGGCACAGCACATAAATCTTTCCTAATAACAGCAGTGGCATTTCACCAACAATAGGGATTACACACAACCTTTGTAGAGTGGTCTAACAGCTAGAACACACATGGATAGACACACATATTCACAAAGTCTTCCACACACACATAATCAAGATGGGGCAGGTTCTTTAGGTTACACTAGAGACTAAACTTGCACTAGTTCAACATTTACAGACATGTTGAAAATATCCATAAGGTATCCTGAAATACTTATTTGCTAATTTATATCTTACCTAATAAAATATCTCATTACAGTGGCGGTAATAGCATACCAGCCACAGCAGGTTCAGACAGCATACTGCATTAGTCATTTCATTTGGTTTCAGATTGGGTTGGGATGGAAACAAATCGATGTCATTGGAAATACCTAATAAGAATGGCTGTGTGTGCGTATGCATGCATGTGTGTCCTTTTGAGTGCCTTTAAAGGTCCACAGGCAGCTGTGTGTTCTTGATGTAACAGCCCATGGGAACCTTTTCCTTGCAAACACTTCTGGTTTTGGGCTATGGCACTCCAGTAAACAAAAAAAGCCTTTCAGTGGAAAATATCAGTAACTTTCTCTGAAGATAAACATTCATCTGCTTCTCCCTAATGTTATCTGACATCAGTGGATTAAGCAAGAAAACCTGTATCCTTGTAATCCAATTACTTTTACATGTAATCCAATGGGTTTCATGTGGCAGTTTATAAATTTCTCATATTACAGCAAACATTTGCAAAACAATCCATGTATCCCTTGTGCAAAACACATTGGAAAACTTTGAATCCAAGAGATTTTACAAGTAATTTAATAAATGTCACATGGGAATTAATGTGCATTTTGTTTATTTTTTAGAAGGAAAAGTTATTAGAGCATATATTCAACTTTCAGCCCTGAATAGGCTCATAAAGTATAAACAATGGAAGTAAAAGGGCCCTAATCACACATCCAACAGGTTGGCCACACATGTGCCCCTTTTCCACTAGGGTCAGTACAGTACAGAACAGGTCGGCTCAGCACAGCCCAGAACGGGATGGTTGTGTTTCCATTACCGTCTCTGGAATGTGGATGTAGGTGAGGGCGTGGCCGTGTTTAGCTTAGCAAGTGGTGTGAAAGGTCTGTGATGTAATTCATAATCAACACAAGAGTAGAAAAACAAATGTGGACTTCTGCATTGAGAGCAGGAAACAATAATGGAGGATGTTGAGGTATTTTTCTACTTCATACTCAGACTGTGGCTCTTTCTGAAAAAAAAAAAATTATGTGCACAACATGCGAGAAGACAACACATTTGAGGCTGATGAGGTGCAAATTTTTTTTGCCATCACTTCACATGCACACTGCCAGGCCAATCAGTGTCTACCACTACGTAGGTGGGTGTGTGACTGACATCACTTTAATGGACCAAGTAAAAAAGTAAAGGGAAATGCGCCAAAATGGGTCTGAACCTACCCGTTCCATACCTTAGTGACTGTAGTGGAAAAGGGGCAATAATGACCCACTTTTTTAGGGGAAGGGAGTCTTATGAGAGACAAGACCATTACAGGTTATAAACAGTCGGGTTTTCACTATATGTAAGAGTTGATAAAGTTATCGGATTAATTTTTTACAGTTAAAGTCTCAATAATGTTCCATGTCTGTAAAGATACAGTTGAATAACTCTCAATCAGAGGTTCCAGTCAAAAAAGGCAGTGAAGGATATACGTACGTTAAGTCTTTATCTCTAGTATGTCAGTAAAAAGAAGAGAAAAGACAGATTTCTTAGTAACAGGAAGATTTACAGCTATGCTCATTTCCATTATTACATACTTTAAGAATACAGCACTAATTATCATAACATTCAACAAAAAATTTTCTGCTTTTATTCACATTATAAAATGTATAAATTAAATGTAGAATAAGGAAGAAACAAAGCAGCTCCTGAGAGCAATATAAGATGAGACCCGTGTAGGTTCAACATATTGAAAGTATCTTTTAGTTACGTGACTTTTTCTTCATTTGATTTTACATTCATCATTTTAAAAGAATAATTTAAATAAACACTACATTAGATGATCTGTAATTCTCTTTTTTCATATATATGCATTTGGATGGTGTGTGTGGGTATTTAAAATTATGTTATTTATTTCTTGTAATTTATTTTTGTTTGTTTCTGTTATTAATTTAGTTATTTGCCATTTCTGGTGAACTGAAAATATTTAAAAATTACAAAATGTGTTTTTAGTTTGTTTTTAGGTTTATATTACTCTCCATCTTCCTGCCACTATAGCCTGGTAGTCCCCTTTTGTGTGCACCACCTCAGCTAACCATGACACATAGTTACATGATAGGTGTAAAATATGCACAAACATGGAAAGAATAACAGACAAAAATGCAAATAAATCCATTAAAGACGCACTTCCATTAAAAACGTTCTTTCTGAGGTTTCTGTTGAATATTTTAGCTCCACAGGTGTTCTTACCTTCATAGTGGGTGTGAAAACAGGTCAACAACTTCTCTTTCAGTTTTAATCTCTCAAACTACGCAGGTGGCGATAACACCCGAGTTCTCCCAAGTTCGAACGGCCTGTACTTGTTTCGTCACAACTCCTTTGCTCATTCGTATTCATCAGCTCCCACAGTTGAAACCACACCTAGTATGCTGCTGGCTAAAAACTGTAGCATAAACACGTATCAAACCGGAAAAGACTCGGTGCACTGTTGCCATGCGAAGCGAGGAAGGAAACAGGAAGCCATGCTCTCATAGGCTAGTTTGTTAGCCAATCTGAGTCCAGCAAATTTGCATAATGAATATTAATGAGTTGCAACCCGAAGCTGGACGAAGCCAGCTGAATCTTCACGCAGACAGATTCAAAGGTCTGTTAATCAGTGTTTCCTAACAGATTTTTGAATATAAAATGTTTCATATTACAGGTTAATACTTCAAAAAAACACAAAGTCATTACATTTTTGTGAAATGGCCTCTTTAAAGGAAAACAGCAACCTCTACAAAAACAAAACATGTTTTATTTTGAAATGCCACCACAAAGTGGATTTTTTAAATTTTCTGAGAAGTTTTGTAAAATTTCTTCATAGCTGTAAAATGTCTCATTTGATGATATTTTTTTGATTACAGACACTATAACTTCCAGCTGAATTAATGTTCTATTTCCTATTGTCTAATACTAATAAATCTAATATGTCTGTTCACACACAATGTCCTTCCTTTGCTATCAATTTTCTTTTGTAGCCTTAAACTGTCAAACCCATTCAGTATGCACTGCAAAAACAACAACACCAGAGACAGTTGAGATAACAGATACCTGCAAATCTACCTAACAAAGACATTAAAAGACTTTTAATAGGGTTTCATTCATCAAATATACAAAATGACACATATCTATGAAAACACAAATATTCCAGTTTAACCAAGAAGTCAAGAACAAGGCCAAAATACTGAGAACAGGAAACGATTCAAATCTTCAATAGCAATCAGTGACCTGTGTTTAGAAAGCAACCAACCGATGAAAAGACCATTACTCAGCTGTGCATTCGGCGCTGCTCTGCTATCCATCCTGTAACAAGCATCGACTTCCAAATGGGACACGCACTGACTTCACAGAGGACTGTCTGAGAGCTGTGGCCTTCGAGGGGGGACAAGTATTGACTTCAAAGCACATGCGCTTAGAAACGCATTTGATTCAAATGGGGTACATTCAAAGCAATGTTATCTTCAAATGAGTCATCCTTCATAGTTTACTAACTTCAAACAGAGAGATGAAGTCGAGCAGCTCCACTCACAGAGGTACGTGTCCTGTTAAAAAAAACAAAAAAAAACTGAAGAACTGCCTCTGCTGTGAGAATGAACAAAAATCAGCTACTTCATCTTAGGGTTCTAAAATATGTGAAATTTATACAGCAAATATTTAAACTGAAATTCATTGAGGGTGCAAATGAAAACTGAAAGAAATTATTCCAAAGACATTCATTTTTTTCAGGATTTTCTAAAAATCAATTTGCCTAATGCAAGAATTTAAAGATGTTATATAGATTTTTCACCAAAAAATGTAAATATCCAGTTAAAAGAACTTTATTGATTGAGTCAATTCTGCACTGACTCTGCAGTCTGAGTATGCCAAACTATAATAATGATCTACTGATGAAAGAAAGCCTATAAGATATAAAATGGTGGAAGGCTGATAGTGCAAATATAACCAGGTCCAACATTTATTTTTAATTTAACCTTTATTTTAGCAGGAAAGTCCCATTGAGATTAAAAACATCTTTTTCAAGGAAGTCCTGGCCAAGAGGCAGCAAAACGTTTCAATTAAAACAATTAACAATTACATACAACTTAACAACAATCCCCAAACTGAGGACCCCTTTGCATCAGATGATGATTCATCTGTGCGCTCATAAATGTTATAAACTAAAGATTGATCAATGGATCATTGAATTGTTGGCTGAATTATGACAAGTTTGAAAAAAAAAAACACTTTCAGTATTGCAGGTGCTCATGATTATACTGTGCTCTGAGTACTTTCTTTCCATTTTTTATGTCCGCAACATGCTCTCTTGCATCCTCACTATGCTCTACATGTCAGCAGCAAGTTCCCACAAATATCCTACCTTGCCAATGATGGCAAGACACCCAAGTCTCTGTCGTAGCACAACTCTGTTGGACTAAAGTAGGATGATGCTTGGCGTGATCAGCACAACACGACTGTGACGGGGATCACATCTGCACCAGGTTGTTTCAAAGACCCTACCACTGCAAACGTGGTATAAACATGTTAAGATCATGACCCAGGCAAGAGGTCAGCAGGCTCAGTCACACCTAAATACAAACTTTGAAAATTTAGAAGTTTGTCATTTCAGAAAAAATACCTGATTATTATGATTTTGTTATTGAACATAATTAGTTCTCACTGTCAGATTTCAACATGACAATATTTCTCTCCTTACTTGCCATCTATTTATTCCTGCCATCTGTGTCGTCTCATGAACAACTGAGGGGGTTGATCTGCCATGTGTCCTGTGTGGGTGTGTACTGGTTTCTTGTTCCGTAATGATTACAACAGAAAAGCTTATGGTGTATTTTTATTTTATTTCTTTATCTTGGTGTTACTTCAGAAACCACTGAGTGTTGAGGGTTTCTTTGTTGATAATAACTGCTGAGTGAACAGAGACAGGTGTCAGAAGTGATGCTCTACTAGGTGTAAAACATAAGAGCTGTGCTGGGGCACTGATGTTTCCAAAGTTTTACAAAGTTTTTTTGTAAAACGGCCTTGCTCACAAGTAAATGTGCAGGAAAAAAAAACAGATACTTTTTCTTCAACTCTTAACACTTCTGATTATTATTTTATAATATCATGTTGTTAGATTGTTTAAAATCCAGAAAAAAACTGGACCCTTTGTCTTGCTTCATTTAAGCTGCTAGTTAATACAAATATGCACACTTGTAAAAATATGCAGCATGAAGAATTACATACTCACAATTGTCTTTATACTGTGATATGATCAAGGACCATGATAAAAAGTGACACAGAGGACTTATTTCCATTACTGTGCTTTGTGTGATGGTGGAAAAAAAGTATATTGAAACGTAACAAGGGGTCAGTGGCTTGTTATTCGGCTCTTGGCTGCCTTCACTCTGTTTCTCTAGATCTGTCTTTATTTTCTCTTTCATCTAACTTTTTTCTCGCCTGTCTCTTCATGAGGTTCAGTGATGGGGGCATTTCCAGTGAAACATTCAGCCTCAGACTGGCTTTAGCTCAATTTGATTGTTAGATTCCTCCACGCTGAATATATAAACACTAATGTCCCAACAACAGATGGTGTAATAATTCATAGCAAAGATGATCCAACTGCAGGACTAAAGCAAGTGGAAGGTAGACAGGTGACAATATGCTAATTTAACAAC
Source organism: Pachypanchax playfairii (assembly GCA_006937955.1). Taxonomy (NCBI): domain Eukaryota; kingdom Metazoa; phylum Chordata; class Actinopteri; order Cyprinodontiformes; family Aplocheilidae; genus Pachypanchax; species Pachypanchax playfairii. The sequence goes on from SSNP01000102.1 coordinate 1,076,177, forward strand.
AACAAAGAAAGGCTGCTGCCAAAACAAACAACAACAAAATAACTCAGAGCTGAGCACCTGACATCCCCTCCCCAAAACAGATACAAGTCAGTAACTACTTTAAGGACTGATGTGTGAAATATAAAGTGGATTTAGCACTGAGCTATGACAGTCATGGATTGATTTGGCTAGTGGATTTAAATGACTGATGAGTTAAATTGTAATTCTTTTAAAACCTTTTAACCAAATTGATGCACCAGCATTTCTTCAAGGAATGTACATTGCTCACCGTCTTTCGTAAAACAAACTAAGATCAACTTATATTGACGAGTTATGCATAGCCTTTGGTTAAATGTGTTATGTGCAACCTTGCAATATCACAATATCTTGTGCAATCTGTTAGCTTTTAGTGTATTTGTGAATCAGTTACTACCACAATGAATTTTAACCCAGTAGTAGTAACACTGAGCTAAAACTATTTGTGTTTTGTATGGTCGATTAGCTGTGACTGTCAGCTCTCAAGAAACTATATTATTAACTCACTATCTATAAAGATGGCAGAGTTACAGCAATAGGTGTATGTGCTATAGACAATAGGTGGTGCAGCAGTCATGAATGGAGTTAATCCCAAAAGTTTATCAATGATGTTTTTGAACGTGTAATCCTTACTTACTGTAACGATGCAGTGATGATGAGGTAGGAAGGTTCAGGAATAAAACAGCAGCAGGCATTTACAATCAAACAGGCTTCAATAAATAAAGCAAAAGATAAGACTAAAAGAGGATCAGACATGGAGCTTGAAAACAGACTAACAACGAGGGCAATACATACTGGGTGACATGATTTCTAATTAAGGACCATGTGCATGATTACAGATAAACAATCTCTGTGTGTGACCAACTTAACAAGTGGAATACAGAATACAGATGAACTAAAAAACAAAACTGTATACAAAAATGAAAAAAACGCCACAAAAATCTAGAACAGTGACATTTTCTGAGTGTTTTTACACATACTTCAAGTATGAGATTACTGATTAGCCTATTAATTTAAAATGGTGCGTTAATTGGTCCTTTGCACAAATTTGGCTCATCATCTCCCAGCTTGACATATAGTTAAAACAGACAACAAGGACTATGACCGCTGGATTGCTAGCAACAGGCAATGAGGAATAGTCTTGGTAGAACATTAAAAGGGATGTACACAAATAAGTAGCATGATTATGAATAAAGAAAATGGGTGCCAATAATAATTAACTTAGAAATACATAAAAAAGCAACATTTAGGCCATGACACTCTATATTTTGGAATCCTTTTTAAACAAATGCACAAAAAAAATAGAAAAGCACTCGGAGAGTGCAGACCTCCATCGAGCAGCACTTGGACATATTCTGAAAAGTACCATGTCCGTATCCTTAAAAAATTCCTGGATCCAGATGGTAATCCAGATCACCCCCAAAATCTAATCGATTGTTCCTTCTGTCATTTCTGACCTTTCCTGAAAATCTTGTCAAAATCCATCCATACGTTTTTGAGTCATCCTGCTAACAGACAGACAGACAAACAAACCCTGATGAAAACATCATCTCCTCCTTGGTGGAGGTAATGATGCCTTGCAAGACTTGTAGCATAAAAATGTCTAAAATTAGATAATCAACAGTAACTGGGACTCATCCCTCCATTGGAACCAAAAATATTTGGGTTAGTAAACTTTCATAGCAATGCCTCCAAACTTTGGAGATAATTGTTTATTTCAATCAGAAACCAAAGGCATGAGTAATTTGACCTACCATGGTTGTAGATACGACGATGCATAAACTTAAACCCTCCCATATTCAAGCACAGATAACCACAGGGCTTTATCAGTTGATTCTGGTCTGTTTGGGGGCTTTGGGTTTTCTGGGTCATCTTTCTACCTTGTTGCTTCAAACACGATATGACAGATGCAGGGTCACTGCCTTCGTTTGTAAAATACAACAAAATGGGAAAGCAAAACTCATCATGCAATTACTGTCACTTCATGGCTGAGTTAGCCAGTGTGCTAACTGAAGGCTGGCCTTAGGTAGCCCTAAATGCAATGATGATTCACTGACTTTGAACCTATGTGGGGACAGGAAGAAGGCTGTATGCATGTGTGTGTTCTTTTTCTTCGATGTGTAGGCCAATGCCATCCAAGAGGCATAAAAATATTGCAAGTGGGAATTTAGAAGGACACTCACAGTGAACAAGCATCAAACAGAAAAAAACATGCTCCATCCATGTCAAAGATGGAAAGCTGTAATTTATATGTGCAAATCTCACATGTGCTCTTGTGCATTCATCTGTACTTAATACACACATGCACAAACACACATATATATATTCTGGATCCCGGAATTTTTTTAATAATTTTATATACAGTATATATACGTATATATATATATATATATATATATATATATATATAAACATATGAGAGATGCTATTTATGGGCGATTAGTCTGACCCCCAGCATTAGATCTTTATTTCCCTTGATAGCTCAACATATTAGACCATCCTCTGAGCCCTAAGCTGAACACACACACATACACACACTGTCATCTACACAAACACACAGATAGCCATGAAGGCATGCCACAAAACATGCAGGTAGCAGGTTGAAGAAGTAACAGGAATATTTATTAAAAAAATTCAGTGGGGAGATAAATAAAAGTCAGACACATTCTAAATAGGATTCTTAAGGTTATCAGCTTGCTCGGTAACTGATCTGCAAAAAGTCGTGAGCCCTTGAATTCTAATGCACATCACTCCACCATGGAAATCCAGCGTTTTAATCCCAGATCGGCTAAGTCCAGCCATCTGGAACAAATAGAATGTGAAGGCTGACAAGAGGATGGGGAAAATGTCAAGAAATCCATAGATGTTCTATATGCTTGTAGTAAGAGTTGAAGGAAAGTACCGATTGGCACTGCACGGTAAAATGAAGCAGATGCTGTGAAAGAGTAAGTGGCACTTAAAGAAAGTGACAGGGTTTATTTTTGTTTTAATTCAACCAACTTAGTTTTAAGTTACTGGGAGGGTTTGTGAAGTCGCATGCATAATATCTCTCCTTGAGCCTCACCTATTCTCCAAGGCTGAAATTTATCTTGCAGCCACTGCAAAGGGGTAGAGGGGATAATATTAGCAGTGCTTGAGCTGTGGGTTTTATCTTAAGGTCAGGTTTTACATATCACACACAAGAATTATGCAAAAACATTTGTTGGGAGTCAAACACATACATTTTGAATGTGTAAAAGTTGGATGAAATGCAAAAGTTAGATTCATGCTCTTGCAAATGCACACGCGTGTCAACAAATCAATGCACATTCACTCACATTCACATACACTTAGAGACAGCACCTGTCTGCCTTCCACGGTAATAAGTGACCTGGGTTAAATATGTAATGACTGCTTGTCCCAGACTCAGGATTAATGGGCTGTGGAGGGACGAGATAAAGACTAATCATTAACATGCACACACACAGAGAGAGACACACATGGACAGTGCATACATACATGCATGAGGGAAATGATTTAGAGTGAGAGAATACTGTGATACTTGATCTTCAACTTACACAACCTTTAATTTCATGTATAAATGATCTGATTATTATTTTGTATTTTATGATATGTTTTAAAAGATTATGATAATATTATTAATTATAGAAAAAATTCCCGGTAATTAAGATGTTTTTTTTAGGTAAACAGTATTTTTTAATGAGTTTGGGTTAGCATTATATCTGGGTAATTTTTTTTTTTTTTTTCAGGAACAAAAAGCAAAAAACAAACAAAAAATGGTTTTGGATTTTGCAGAGATGATCATTATTTCCTTCACGTGTTTATTTAATTTTGACATTCTGGTTTTACCCAGTAAGGCGAGGCTCAGGATTGTCGACACACACTCCATTCCACTGCAGCATCTGTGAACACCAGTAATCTGTAGAACATAATCTCAGAACAGCAGAGCTTGTTCTAAGTGGAATTCAGCTTTCATGTTTACGTTTCAGCTTATCCTGCTGTTTTTTGCTCAAATATCTGCAATAAGGAGCGGCACAGTAATGCAGTCTGTACTTACAAGGTCCCGAGGAGTTTTTAAGTTTGACTCGCAGCTGGGACATTTCTTCTTCACCCAATGACCATTGGACATCCAGCTTCCTGCAACCCTGCACGGTATTTAGCAGATGCAGAAGATGGATGAATTTGCAGTGAAACAGATTAATCTGTCAGTAGTATTTAACGTTACTTCAGCTGTCAGCGGTGTGCATTCATGTTTCCTCAAGGAGACACACGCACACACCACCACACATACAGTGGGGCAAAAAAGTATTTAGTCAGCCACCAATTGTGTAAGTTCTCCCACTTTAAAAGATCAGAGAGGCCTGTAATTTTCATCATAGGTATACCTCAACTATGAGAGACAAAATGAGGAAAAAAAATCCAGAAAATCACATTGTCTGATTTTTAAAGAATTTATTTGCAAATTATGGTGGAAAATAAGTATTTGGTCAATAACAAAAGTTAATCTCAATACTTTGTTATATAGCCTTTGTTGGCAATGACAGAGGTCAAACGTTTTCTGTAAGTCTTCACAAGGTTTTCACACACTGTTGCTGGTATTTTGGCCCATTCCTCCATGCAGATCTCCTCTAGAGCAGTGATGTTTTGGGGCTGACGCTGGGCAACACGGACTTTCAACTCCCTCCAGAGATTTTCTATGGGGTTGAGATCTAGAGACTGGCTAGGCCACTCCAGGACCTTGAAATGCTTCTTACGAAGCCACTCCTTCGTTGCCTGGGCGGTGTGTTTGGGATCATTGTCATGCTGAAAGACCCAGCCACGTCTCATTTTCAATGCCCTTGCTGATGGAAGGAGGTTTTCACTCAAAATCTTACGATACATGGCCCCATTCATTCTTTCCTTTACACGGATCAGTCGTCCTGGTCCCCTTGCAGAAAAACAGCCCCAAAGCATGATGTTTCCACCCCCATGCTTTACAGTAGGTATGGTGTTCTTTGGATCCAACTCAGCATTCTTTCCCCTCCAAACACGACAAGTTGAGTTTCTACCAAAAAGTTATATTTTGGTTTCATCTGACCATATGATGTTCTCCCAATCCTCTTCTGGATCATCCAAATGCTCTCTAGCAAACCGCAGACGGGCCTGGACGTGTCCTGGCTTCAGCAGGGGGACACGTCTGGCACTGCAGGATTTGAGTCCCTGGCGGCGTAGTGTGTTACTGATGGTAGCCTTTGTTACTTTGGTCCCAGCTCTCTGCAGGTCATTCACTAGGTCCCTCCGTGTGGTTCTGGGATTTTTGCTCACCATTCTTGTGATCATTTTGACCCCACGGGGTGAGATCTTGCGTGGAGCCCCAGATCGAAGGAGATTATCAGTGGTCTTGTATGTCTTCCATTTTCTAATAATTGCTCCCACAGTTGATTTCTTCACACCAAGCTGCTTACCTATTGCAGATTTAGTCTTCCCAGCCTGGTGAAGGTCTACAATTTTGTTTCTGATGTCCTTTGACAGCTCTTTGGTCTTGGCCATAGTGGAGTTTGGAGCGTGACTGTTTGAGGTTGTGGACAGGTGTCTTTTATACTGATAACGAGTTCACACAGGTGCCATTAATACAGGTAACGAGTGGAGGACCGAGGAGCCTCTTAAAGAAGTTACAGGTCTGTGAAAGCCAGAAATCTTACTTGTTTGTAGGTGACCAAATACTTATTTTCCACCATAATTTGCAAATAAATTCTTTAAAAATCAGACAATGTGATTTTCTGGATTTTTTTTCCTCATTTTGTCTCTCATAGTTGAGGTATACCTATGATGAAAATTACAGGCCTCTCTGATCTTTTAAAGTGGGAGAACTTACACAATTGGTGGCTGACTAAATACTTTTTTGCCCCACTGTATATGTTCTGCCTTATTCTACAAAAAGTTTCACAGTTAAAGCATTTTAAACAACAGATAGAGGAGCACTTAACAAATATAACAAACTGCAACTGCAAATCCACACCAATACACTCTTCTAACAAAGTGCTGACAGGAGAGCTGCATTCGAGCAATATTTTATTGATCCATTTGAGAGATTAATTATTAAATGTGAAAGATGAATCAAGTGCCAGCCATACAGATTCTCTCTCTAGTACAAACACAGAGACACTCAGGCTTTCTTGCTTGGTTACTCACGTCATTCACAAAAAGAAAGACACTAATGCAGAAATGACACTTGAGTCTAAAACAGTTTTGTGTCCTTCACAATCATCTCCTGCATGTTTTCATATTTTTTCACTTTTCACCGTTCAGGTTTTTTTTTTTTTTCTTTTTATAAAAGTAGTGGAATAACCGTTCCTTAATAAACAAAGCCTGTATTGTCAATTTTCAGCAGACATGATAAACAGTCAAATGTTACATTAACATGTTAATGAAATCACAGTCAAGATCCACTTTTTGGACATGAAGCACTGGCCCTCCTATGAGGTTAATGAACATCATGTCATGGTCATGGATTTTTATTGTACACTTCTCTAGGACTTACCTGTGATTTTGGGTATTGGTGTTTCAAGCCTAGTTTATTAGTGTTTCTTATTTTTTTTCAGTTTATCCCTTAGTCATATTATTCTGATCATCATTATATTGTTATGTACCTGTTAGCGTGTATTATAAAGGTTTAATTTTTAGTTCAACCGTGCTTTACGCATTTTTAATCAGTATCTACGCTCCTTGACTTCTCAGTTCTCAACCTACCACCTGAATCTTTTTTTCTTCTGATTACTTCCTTGTCCTTCCTCTCCAGCTGTCCTCACTCAAAAATCATCTGTTCTCATGGACTGGCCATGTGGCGTATCGGGTAATGTCCGGTGAGCCGACTCACAATTTTGGGCCAGCCCGGGCAGGACTATCATAATTTAACAAATAAAGTACATTCTAAATCACTTTTATCAAGCGCGGCGGCCCATTGGTTGACTTTCTTGAAGGACATTGGGCTAATCCAATGAAATCTTTGAGCCCTGTTCGGCCCACCCCTTCCATCCCCTTTGACGAAACTTTACCATTTGAGCTGACCTGGGTTGGAGAGAAGTGATTGGAAACATATAAATCAGTAAAGCACGTGGCAGGTGAATAGCTGAAAATAGGCTAAAAAGCCAAAGAGCAAATGTGTCAAACTTCGTGAGATGTTTACATTTGCCAACACAAGTTTGACTGCAGGTGCAGGTGAGCAGTGCCAGAGGAGGAAGACATTACTGAATAGTTACTAGCTACGATTACATGGGCACATTTAATCGGAATTAACGCCCAATCGGAACAAAAATACGTCATGTAAAAATGTCAATCAGAATGTTTTGATCCGATGCAGCCTGATCAGAATGAAATTTCCTTCCGATCGAGAGGGGTGGTTTTGTCCGATCCTCATTCAGATAGACGTGCATGTAGCCCACTGCGCACTTCAGCGTGACGTCTTTCTGCTTTCGCAGACCCAAGTAGAAAACATAGCGGGAGGTAAACAGAAGTGGTCTGCTGGTGCAGTCATCCTGTCATCCTGCTCTCCTCTCCTGTGGCGGAGGAGCAGTAGCAATATGTATTCAGCCTCTAACTTGGTTAATGCAACCAGTAAAAACCCAAACATAAAGGTAATCACCCGCAGAAGGTCCATATTGGGGATAACGTGAGTCAGCTCGAGCACACGATGGGACGGAAAAAACGCACAGAAAGGATGGAGTTTGTTTACTTTTTGTCTTCCCCCGGAAAGACAACTCGCTGTGCGCATGCTCAACTCATTTAATCTGATTGAGTGCTTGGTGCATGTGTACTCATGGCATGATCAGATCATTTCAGTTAGTGTCCATGTAAACAGGGATTTGGGAATTCCGATCGACCAAGATTTTAATCAGATTGGGGAAATTTGTTGCATGTAAACGTAGCTACTGTCAGCCCGGTAAGAAGTAGTTGATGCAGAGGAACATTTCATGTAGGGATCGGGCATGAAAATGTTCCATATTGCACCTTTATTGCATTTTTAATTTGGAGCCTCATGGTGATTCCTGACTTCACCAAGGTCAGTTTACTTACACATCACAGAACACATTGTGCTACTTTTGTTACTATTTGTTTTTTTTAAAGGGGAAAAAAACAGATTAATTTTAATTTATTGATAATACTTATTAATAATATTTGTACATACAGTACAGACCAACAGTTTGGTCTCATTCTCTTTGAATGAGAAGGTGTGTCCAAACTTTTGGTCTGTACTGTATGTATAATAACTATATTTATTTTATTAACATGAACTAATTTATAGAACATTCTACTGACAAAAACTGTCATTTGAAGTTTTCTATTTCAACAAAATGCCCTTTAATAAAAGGCTGTGATTAAGGAAGGAGCTTTTCTGCAATATAAATATTGCAGGGAAAGACTAGATTTCACTGAGTAAATACACAAATGCCCCTGGATGGGTTAATTTAAAACTGTGTTTCCACAGGTTAATAATTAAACTAAAGAAAAATAAAGAAAGAATCATTTTGAGAGTTTCATTGAAATACGGTAGCTGTTTTTAGGTAAACTTCTTTAAGAAGATAAAAATAAGAAGTAGGTAAGCTCTGGGTATATGGCTTGAATATTTGGCGGGTTACTTGAGAAGAGCCCGTTCTTTTATGGAGTGATGTGTGTACCACTGTGACCATTTGTCTGGCGATAAGGCAGTCTGGAGAAGGATGCCCATGCCAGAAGGGAGGTCAAGCCACCAACTCATTCCTCTTCCAAGACGCTTTCATTTATCAGGCCTGACTGCATGCATCACACACCCTCAAGGTAGGCATGTGTGTGCTTTTTGCGTTGTGCACTTGCTGGCTGGCAGAAGACCCAGATAAATGATCAGTCTCACGTGAGAGATGAGAGAAACATCATAGATTTACCTGGTGGCAAAGGAAAGAATGTAAAATTGGATCATTAGTTTCCCTTTAAGCAGATACATGTATGTGTGTTATATGTCTGTTATTTTGAACTCTGTCTCAACATTAATAATCTTTGTATGCAAAGAAGAACATGCCTGTTTAAGTCCTAAGTAAGGAATCTGTTTTTAAGAATATTTTTGTTGCAGACTTGACTTCCACAATTATGGAAATAATGCAGTTAATTGGTTTAAAGAAGTGATGTTATGCCATATGCAGTTTATCTTTTGAACTGTTTACTTTCCAGGTGAGTTTGAGGTGTGTAATGAGACATGTGTAACGATGAGTGTGTGAATAATTGTTTCTATGTGGGCCTGTGATGTAACCCTGTGTCTCGCCCATTGACAGCTGACACACATATCAGCTCTAAAAACAGGCAGGCCAGTGGATCCTTTTGCTCTTTTATTTCATTTTTAAGACAAGGACTACGAACTGCTTTCTAAAGTAAATTTAAATGGTAAAGACTGTTTTCTTACAGCTACAATTTGGAGGTTCATCGAGTTAGAAAAAGACAGCTGGGACTTGTAATCATTTATTGTTGATGAATAAAAATACTAAACACTACTTAAAAAATTCTTAGTTCATTTAAATCTAAAAACTGCATGAAGCAAAAGTAAAACGAGGAAAGCTTAAACTTCCTGCTTCCCATATATAGTGAATATTGCATGATTTGCAGTAAAAAGTTGGAGGATATAATGATGAGGAGGTGGGATTTCTTCTAGTCTGAGCTGAGGAAAGTGACACACTTTACCATTGCAAATTTGAACAGCTCACTGAATGAGATATTTTTAATCCTAGGAAGGTTTTTTATAAGTTTGAAGTGGGTTCAGACACCAAAATACATGCTATCAAGCACAGAAAAAATACATTTTTTAAAATCCCAACAGCATATGGCTATTTTTAGCTCTCTAAATGAAAACACTTTATTTTGAACAAAAGATTAAAACTGTTATACGCTGAAGAAGATGCGAACATTGTGCATATTTACTGAAAGGTTGACTAGGTCTTTATATTGAACCGATGAGACTGTCATGCAGATTTCTCATTGAAAAACTTTAATTGCTGTAAAAGAGTCACATCAGCTTGACGATGGGAGCATCACAGTGTGAACAATTAAACCTCGAGACTTCTTCTGAATTTTTTACCATGGATTGGTGAAGGAACAGTTGCATCCACTACCACGCTCACACAATGGTGACACACACAGATCAGTGGGTAACATATAGGCAATTAAATCCATGACATGGAACATCTTGAGGTGTCTTTCACACTAGCTAACATTCCAGTAATTGAACCTGCACTTCCAGGAGACATATCTGGAAGCATATCAGATGTGTTCTTGGGTGGCAGCTTTGTTTTGTTTTTTTTTCATCTTTTTTTAACTTTCGTCGTGTACGCTGCATTGAGCCAGCCAGGCCTGAACCTTTGACAGCTGCACGGCTGGTTGAGCACCTCACGCTGCCAAGCTGTCAGTTTGATGTCTGAATTATAGTTCCCACACATCTGCATTAGTCAATTTACAGCTTATCTTAATGTGTATGTGTTGATCTCCACTGCTGACTAAAAGAAAAAATAATCGAGGCTTAGTAAAATTACAACAGTGCACCATGAGGGTATTTGTTATTGTTCAGTTATTATATATATTTAAAATTATGTAGTCAACAGGCCTGCACAGCGGTGCAGTGGTTAGCATCATTAACACCATCTTAATCTCTACAAGATTTTTGGGGGAGTTTGTAAGATTATCCATTGCAAATGAGGTTAGTCAAGTTTCCTTCCAGTTCAAACACATGTACTGTATGTTTAGTTAATTTGAAATTCAAAACTGTCTCTTTAGACCTGCACATGACAAGGTGGGTTGTTCAAGGTGTGTTTGGTCCCCAATAACCCTGAACGAGTTCTTTTATAGTTAATTACATATTTCTAATGTTTTTGTTTTTATGCTACTCATGGTTCTGTTCTTATGGTTGTTGGTATTTCGAACCGCCACATTGTACCTTTGCAGTTTTGGTCAATTTGCACCATGTTTTTAGGGTATAAAATGGTTTGCCATTGGTCTATCTCAAAGCACTCATTCCCCACTACTGACTGACTAGCACCCACTGTGGTGACCACATTGGGTTCACCTTTGCATCTGCACAATGTCACGGTATGTTTTTGTGTCTCATAGTTTGAATTTTTAGATTCTGTCATCATTCTGTTTTAAGTCTCAGTTTTTTGCCCTATATGCGCCTCTCCCTCTGTCATTAGACGTGCAGCACATGTTCTGTTGATTTCGCACTCTCCACTCACCTTGCCTCCACACCCTATTTAAGCAGGGAGAGCATGTTCTGTCTTTGCCAGTTTGTTCCGTTAAGCCTTATGGTTCTCAAGCTTGTGCAAGTTCCTTAGGTCCTGACCTGTACTGCATTTACCAAACCCTGTCTGTACTATCTGACTGTGTTTCAGCCTGCTCCCTGTCAGTTGTTTGGTTCTTGGACTCATCTCTGACCATGTGTTGTCATCCCATCATTCCCCCAATCTGCTCATAAGTCTGTCTTATTTGTACTGAAGATCTGCCCATAGTTTTGTTTTGGGATTTTTGTTTGGGACTGTGGAAATTCTCCCCAAAAAGGAATTGTGTCTGGTGTTTTCTGTTTTTGTTTTTGTACCACCAAAAGTTCTCCTTTTTTTTTTCCCTCCGCCTTGCTGTAAAAATAAACTATTAACTGCCACTCTGCATGTTTAATTGCATTCGAGCCGTGATGCTGTACGTTGGAGTTAAGCTTTTTTATCTTTAATGTTGTTAATTTGTTAACGTTGGACATTTGAAGTTGTAGCTTCGGGTGTTTTCTGAATATCTCCTGATCTCATGACAAAAGAAATGAATAAATGCAGTTAGGTCTGCAAATCAGGCATTAAGTTGCTAAGTTGCTTAAAAATACAAACATGGAAGATTGTGCTTTCTCTGTGTTTCATACTAGCAGCATTCACTTCAACACAACTGCACTGTCCAGGGTCTAGCACATGTATAATTTGTGTGTTTATCAGTGGGAAAAGTTTATGACTTTGTTCATAGGGAAAATAAGAACCAGCTTTTTTTAGTCATGAGTGGTCTTGTTCTTTGTTCTTGCCTTTTTTATGAGATGGTTTAAGTTTGTGCTTCTTTTTTGTCGGTTCTCTACAGAGATGTGGGAACAAGCAGCTTCTGATCTTCTGTTGTTGCAAGTCAAACTTATTCATTTTACAATAACAATAGCTGTTTAGTTGAAGAAACTTTGACTTAAGCTGCCTTTAACTTTTATCCCATCTGTTTTCACTCTGTTTATAGACAAGTTCCTTCACCTTTAGGAAATGTTTGACAGAAACAGACAGCTGTGTTAGTCACAGCTTCTGCTGTAATATAGTCTTCTGTGCTGCTGATCTTAATGAATCTAAAGTAATGTACACTTTTATAAGTACAAAATGAAGAAAAGAAAATAATTCGAATAAAAACAGCAGAATTTCAAATAATGTGTCTTTATGCTTTGATTTTAAACCTCATTGATTATTTATGAGACTGGACAATTTTAAAGGAAATAAAGTCATTGTATATGTAAACATATGTGGGGATTTTCTACATTACATCTGTTTGTACAATTTTGTCACAGAGAGAAATGATTAGAACTTAATATCAGATTGTTGCACTCCTCATCAATGAGCGCTTACATTAGACTGGTGGCTTATCAATATTGCTTGCTCTCTCAAAGAGATTCTCACCTGGCGCCCAGGAGTCTGATGACGACCAGAGGTCTGATAGTCTCTCCTATGAGCCTGACTGTAAAACACAGCTAAACAACATTAGAGGCAGAGCTTTATTCCAATGTCACAACGTTTGTATCTCATGCATGAGATATTAAACATATGACCATTCCAACTCACTTTGACTCCTGGTAAATAATTTTTCACAAGACATACTGTAGTATTACTGTTAAATAGTGTGGACATGCTAAAATTTTGACCTGAAATTTGCATTATTTTTTTACCATTTCTCCATATGTAAATGAACCACACTTCCTCAGGAATGAAGATGTGCAGAAGTTAACACTTGCAGTTGACTTAAGCTGATTTGATCCCCTTCTACCTAAAGAAGGAGGCAATGGGGATTTAATATTTATGAATGGCATTAATGCTTCTGTAAACTGCACCTGTACTACATCTACTTGAGCTTTTGGATAGACTGAAAGCTCTTCTGTTTAAGTGTTACTTTTCAGTCCTAGCTCTGCTCTTGTGTCTGCACGATAAGGGCTTGGCACAAATGACTCTTTCAATTCAAAATTTATAGTTTGTAATGTCAGTCAGACACCATCCATTCAACTCGGAACGATTTGGACGGGAGAGAGGCAGTGCATTCAAAAGGCTCTTGTGGTAATTCTACAGATACAAAAATTAGGTATGATGGCAAAAAATAACCCTGAGCAAAAGCAGTTGAGAGGATGGATGCACTTGTAAAAGGGTTTGGAAACAAAACACGGCGATAGACGATAAAAGCTGCCAGCTGGAATTAAACGGTGGATGTTGCAGTCGAATGTTTCTCGCCAACAAGCACAAGCACCACCTTAACATTTTCTAAAGGCTCAATGATGAAGGCATGCTGACAATCTGGGCTGTTAGAATGAATGCCTTTGCTGTTGCATATAACATACTGATGTTTTATAACTTGAACAGACAAAATTGTTTACCTGGGTTGCATAAATGTTCACTCACACACGCAACACAAACAACAATTTGTTAGAAACATATTCCATTGTTGAAAAGAATGTTTTATTATCTTGTTTTTTATTTTTTTACTTTAAGTAATGGGTAGACTTTAACTTTTAAGCTTGAATCATCCAGACAATAGATGACATTACTGCTGGAAACATACCCCATTGTGGATGTAATTACAATCATTTTACATGTTCATGAACTGCTATGAGATTTGAGTCTGGAGTCTCATAAATTATCATTTCAGGTAGCAGAAATGTGTTTTGGTCTTTGGCCTGTTAGCCTTAAGGGCTGGCCAGATCTGCTCTCTATATCTTATAATGTATGTCAAACAAACACACATCTAAAACAAGTAGGATATCATTTTTTTCCCCTAACTTGTTCATAGAAATCCACTTCCAAATGTGTGACCTATAACCTTAAGGTGTAGGACCTTGTGGAGAAGGTTAGGATGTAGGCTGGGCTGTGCATAATGAACAGATGTCAGTGTAATAATCTCAAATGGATAGCTGTGTGTCTATGTGCGTTTTCCTGTGCCTTTTAGTAGTTTCCATTTAGAGTGTTAGCGGAAGCTTCAAGATTGTGTAATCCCCAAACAGCACTGATAAAACATGAACACACACAGAACCAAATCTGCTTGGACTCCCACTAACTCCTGCGGGCATGATCACCAGCATTCCCCAACACCTGATAACATTAATGTGTACTTAGTATTCATTCCCCCCCAAGTGTGAGCGCCTGCACTTCTTTCATCCCATGTTTTCCTTCCTTCTATTTTCCCACCCCTCGACTCTTAGGACAAATGTACCGAGGGCAGAATTACCATGAAGTTGCACTCAGCCTAGACAAAGACCCGACAGAGGTATTAGCCTGATAGGATCTGCGGTCCTTCATCACACACTGACAAACACATATTGGCACTTGCATGTTGGCCTTAGTGGGCCAACACACAAATGCATGTGTGTGGATGAACATACAATGACCGATTGTTCTTGGTTTTATCTGATGTTTCAGTCGATGGTTTTATTTTCGTTCTGGAGTGAGGGAGAATAGTCTCCAGAATGCTTGCAGTGAGAAAACTCATTCCTGTGATCTGGGTCAGATAGAGGCACTTCCATCGGCTGCAGACAACTCTGAATCAGAATGACACACAGAATGACATAACTACAAAAAGAGAGAAAAACAGAGGGAGAGACTGCCTCAAGACAAGATGCACCACATAAGATAAAACAAGGAGTGTTGATCTCTATCCTGTGGTCTGCCATTGTGATAAATGTATTGTTCTCTTTGTGTCCCCAGAATGAAAATGGGCAACCCAAATTCACTGCATTCAAGCCCAACATGTAAAACTATGTGTTTATACATACCTATTTCCCCATTTTGTCAAACAGCAGTATAAATTTTGCAGGGCCTCTCGTAAATCCATGAAACACCACTCGAAGGGAAATGGTTTCTGTTTTCTCTGGTAGCACTTTGGCTTTTGAGGAAATTGGTTTGCAAACAAAGACATGTATCAAACATATCTAGCAATCTGGGCAAAGTCTGGGGAATGAATATTTTTCTATCGTACCCATGAGTGTGTGAGGAACCATTGCCAAGTACGATATGAGGGAATCCAGTTCAGCAGCATAGCACAAATAACAAGCTGGATGTAATCGTGCTTTCAATACCTCGTAAAAAAAGAAGCTAATCAATACTCATTAGACACAATGTGACATCTGCATTGTCAGTCATTTAAAAAGAAAAATTAGAATGAGAAGTGTTTGATAGCTCATGATGACTGCTGTATCATTAAGACAGGAAGCATCTTTATCTGTTAGACAGTTTACATACGTATCAGTTTAAGTTGAAGAGTTGTGAGCATCAATTAACAATATTTTTTTTTCCCTCTGATATTGAAAAAAACAAGTAAATGTAGATAAAAAGCTGACATGATTTCTAAAGGACTTAAATGAGTAGTTCTCTTCTTCATTTCCTGTAAATCATTTGAAGCTAATTTTGAATCACTAGCCAATCTAACAGACTTGTTTATAATTTCTGGGAAAAAAACAAAGTGACCTACATTTTTCATACAGTCAACCAAATCACTGTTAATAACTAACAATCTTGGACAGTATTTGTTTTTTAAAATTATTTCAGGTGAAAGACCGAATGGGGAACAACTTTTTTTTTTTAATACGAGTATACATTGCTATTCTCCATTGCTTTGGTCATACTTTAACAGTTATACAATTTCAGATATTCCGTTCACATTTAAGCTAAATTATCATACAGCTAGTTATCTCTATGGCTTGTTGCCATGCCACATTAAAGCATCCACATTTTATATTAGTCTTTGAAATTTACTCTATAGCAGCACAAAAGGGTCAGTTGTGACAAGCTGTGAACATACACTGTATGACTAATGCTATGTTTTGCCATCATTTGCTTTTATCTGAGGCTACAAAGAAGCTGTCATCAAGTTGATAATTACAATGGAGAAGTCACTGCTATAATCATTTAAAAACAACCGTCCTCTGAATCTTATTTTAGTTACTTTGTTGTTGTAGTTTTGCAATGCATTGCTCTCTAGGAATGTTAAGTAATAACTGAAAAAAAAAAATACCAACAAAACATTTGTGTGATGTCAACAGAAAAGCTTAACAATGTTTTTGAACTCTCACTTGCAAAACTTGTTCAAAATGTATTTAATTACTTTATGGCCCCTCGAAAATGATACCCATTAGATGAAACGTGCATGGGCAGAAAATGTTAGCAGCCTTAGAATGAGACCAAGATATCACCACAGGATGGGAAGGTCCGCTAAGGATCTTAGGTGCAGCCGTGGCCGAGTGGGGAAGGAAACTGCCCCTTGACCAGGGTTTGATCCCAGGGCCAGCAGGCTGTGTCAAAGTATCTTTGGGCAAGACACTGAACCTGCAACTGCCCCAGGGCAGCTGTAGTCTAATGTGGAAGGAGATTGTCCGCCGATTGGAGGTTCGGGGTTTGATCCCGAGTCCTGGCAGAGGCTATGTGTTGAAGTATCCTTGGGCAAATGCCCCCGGGCGCCGAACAAAATGGCCACCCTCTGCTTCTCACCTTACGGACGATGATGCATCAAATGCAGAAAAATAATTTCTCCAAGAGGGATCAATAAAGGAAATATGATAATTATTCATATAAAAGGAGTTGGAAGACTGTTTGTCTCCTGTTGAAAGTAACATTTGGATTTTAGTGAAGTTTTTAAAAAGGTGTCTTGTCCTAGACACCATTTGTCTTTGTTGTCATGTTGAAACTTTAGAGACTGCTTTCAGAATTAGGCTGCAGATCTAAGTCATTTTGCAGCAACCCCAATTTTTACACAATGTTTTTATTTCATATTTTACTTTAAGATATTTTCTTTTTGCCCTATTTTCTTCAAGATTTTTTTCTTCTTTTCCATCACTGATGTCTGTGATTTAAGTCTTCTTTTTTTGTCTGCTTGCCTTCTTTAATTTTATTTTTCAAAAAGTAAATCAAAGATTTCTTTAAACTTTGAACACATTTTGACCTTATTCTGAAGGGGGATTCATGCTAAAAGAGTAAAATGTTCTTGTTAACAAAAGCACAGCCATCAAATACAGAATTGAATGTATTTAGCTTTTGAGATAAAAAAAAAAAAGCATCTTTTATGGACATCTTTCTTCTTATTAAATCCTTCAACTCTAAAGTTTGACTTTGTAATGAAACAGTGTGAAAAAAACGTGCTCTATGGGAGATGCATATCAGTTCCAACTAGCACAACATTATTTTATTTATTATACTTTTTGGGGCACAAATTTACTTTCACTTTTCAGTGATGAGTCACCCACCTGTGGGTCTTTCTTTGTCTTGTTTAAAACAATATGGATTCTAAGGATCTTGTTTGAATGATGACAGTCACTCAATATCTGTGAAAAGGTCATTTAGCATGGGTCAGCTGGCATTTGGCCAATGCAAGACTAAAACCAGAACTAATATATGACATTCCCTTTTAGCCTGAACTGCACTTTATAGATCCTGGTTAGCAAAGAGTGACTGAACATGCCTATTTACTATATTACCATGTTTCTTGCAATAAATCAGACCCAGACTGAGATAATTTACATAATACAAGTAAAAGAAAATTGATAAGTGAAAGATATGAAAAGGTGTCATTGCAATATGTGATGTAAAATTCTCCAGACTTTAATCAGTATTTTTTTTAGTAATGACAAATAGAAAGATTGTGTAGGGAAACAATGTATCCATGTGGGTTTATTTTCTTCCCTGAAATGCCCCAGTAAGCAAAATCTTATTACTATAATTAATGGAATTTTTACTTGAATTTGAAAGAGTATTTTTCATCTTCAGTGAGATTATACTTTATTATGCTACATCCACTATTTCTATGTAAAGAGCTGCCCTTGGCCTCTTTGGTGGCAGGTTTGTAGTTATTCACATTTCCCATAGTGGTGGTTCATAAGCATGAAGAAAAGAAAAGACAAGAGCCAAAAGAAAAGTTACACCTACTGTATCATTACATGCTCTAGTGGTGCTACGTTCTCGAACTGAACCTGACCTTTCACTGTAGAAAATCATTCTTTTGCTGTGACAATGAGGAATAGACAGAACCCAGTGTTGCATTCAATATTTGTTTCAGTTTTTTGTGAAGTAATATGTCTTTTATTCTCTGCTTAACAATTTCCTGGTTCGATTAATACCTTTAAATTTGTTCAGCTGCTCATTTTAACCCACTGAGCACATTTCTATTGCCTATATTTAAAAAAGACAAAGTGTCTCTCAACAGAATCGATTTTTTTTCCCTTTTACTTTGTATAAAAAAAGAAAAAGACTTGAGAAGGATTTACAGGAGTTGTGAGTGACCAAGTAATTTATTACCACTGACAAAAGAGATTCTGCCCATCAGAATGACGCCTGCACAGTTTGACATACTGACAATACGATCAACTTCATCCCTTAATGTGGAACAGCTGCTTCATAGTGAAGCAGCTTTGTGTCGGGTGTAAAAAAGGTTCACTTACTAATGATCAATAAGTAATTAACTTTGTTCAGAAATTCTGTACTGAGAGTGCATGCATGCTTCTGAGTTTATATCCTTTGCTCTTTTAGCACTTAGCCACTACTTTTGTGTGCATTTAAATGATACCAATTTGAATTCAATTGAACTAAATGATCCTAAATATGTATCCCCAAATTATTTATATTGAATCCAAATACATTTATCTGTGTGTACTTTTCAGTGCACCAAGATGGATCCTCTTTAGTTGCCAGTAATTACTCATTTCTCATCATGATCAAGGGAAGAAAAAGTTAAAACTGTCCTTCTCATTTCCGTCTCATTTTCCTCCTCAGTGTCCTTTCCTGGTCAAATGGATTAGGGGTTTAAATCCACATGTAACATGGGCTTTGAAAAGCCCAATCAGTTGGTATCTTAAATAAAATGTCTGTTGTCATGGTTACACATCAAAATATGGTGGGACACAGAGAAAATTAGCAGTAGGATATTAAAAATATAATTTAAAAGTTGTGCAAAGCTCGTAAGAAAAGCTCCAGAAGATGCACAAAAAATCAGTTCTATTTGAGATGTTGGAACAGTATATCAATAGTGCAGCAGAATTATCCATAAAAGAAGACAAATAATCTCTGAAGAAAATGGCTGTAGTGAAATGGTAATTTTCTGTTCCCTGTTGGATGTGTTTTTTTTGTTTTTGTTTTTGTCTGTTCACCATGTTCTGTATATGAGTGCTTTTCTTTTGATGTGCTGTCCAGATCATGTGTGTGTGTGTGAACTTTGGCACAGTAGCCACTGTTAGCACAGCTGTCCAATTCAAACAGACACATGGGATGGGACACAGGTGTCACATCAACAGCAAACCACATCCATAATTACTGAACTGCGTTTACCTCGACTGAAGAGGATGTTGGGTCCGATAATTTGGCTTTAGCTATTTCTGTGTTTTCCGTCATTTTCTGGAAAAGAAACAAAACAGTGAGTGAATGAAGTATAACTGATCATCATGTACTCATCTGGCAAAGTACAGACTCAACATTTAGCCATATTTCTATTTGAATTTTTTTAACATGCTGAATGTTATCGGAATGCCCCATGATTGTAAAAGTGTAAACCATATCCAATAGCAGCAACACAGGCTCTTTCACTTGGATTTTTCTGACACATCTGCTTAACTTTACCTGAAGAGATTAATATCTTTCTAAACTTTATGTTTTCATGAATCATTCCTGAGCCTTTTCTGTTTGGTCCACAGCAGTGTTTAGGAGGATGATACAAAAAAAAAATCAAAAATACAAAATCAACTGTAACAAGATTTATTCTTTATTTAAGCTTGTTTTATGCTTTTCAGGTTCTGAAGTTGAACCCATATGTAAGCATGTCAAACATATTCAGGTTTTCTTTCAAAGAATTGAATCATCAAACCTGATATTGAAGACTGCTCTCAGTCATCCTAAAAAAAACTAGAAAAGCACTCAGAGAGCGCAGACCTCCACCAAGTGGACATCTTGTAGAAAGTACTATGTCCGTATCCTTAAAAAAGTTCCTGGATCCAGATGGTAATCCGGATTGCCCCCAAAATCTAATCAATTCTTCTTTGGGTCATTTCCGACCTTTCCTGAAAATTTCATCAAAATCCATCCATTAGTTTTTGAGTTATCCTGCTGACAGACAGACAGACAGACAGACAGACAGACAGACAGACAGACAGACAGAAAACATTACTTCCTTGGCGGAGGTAATTAATTATAAATTTGATAGGTCAGATAAGAATATCTCCTTTTGTATATTTGCACATTCATGTAAGTGGAGTCGCATAAAAAAAAAACAAAGTGATGAAGCTTGAAAGAAAACCTGAAAAAAATAAAGTGTATAACAGCTACTTCATCGGTGCTTGTGTAGCACCAAACATTAGCTTTATTATTTTTATTTTCAAATGAATGTATTTTTGCTTCCACCTTTTATTTTGACATAAAGGTTAAATTCCAACTATTTTTAAAAATCACTTTGCACTAAATGAGGAACAAACATAAAAAAGGGTTAAATCCAGTGAGAGGGAATGTTTTAAGTTGATTTTGTGCAATGCAGCCTCTAATGTTGGGGCATGTTACAGTTAACCTGTGATTTTAATCAGTCTTTCAAACATTTTATTACATCCCTGTGCAGATTAAAATGAATGTACAGGCAGGCAGTTTGATGAATATGACGCACTCTCAGTCTTTATTTAAAAGAAAAACAATATTTTACAGTATACAGGTATAAGTAACAATAATCAGCTTCTGTTTATATGTATTCTGTATTGTTGTGTTCATTTATATGACGATGTTTAAGAATGTCACATATAATTATTTAAAGAGGCCCTTCCATTAAAACAGTTTTCCTGAGGTTTCTGTTGAATATTTTAGCTCCACAGGTGTTCTTACCTTCATAGTGGGTGTGAAAACAGGTCAACAACTTCTCTTTCAGTTTTTATGTCTCAAACTACGCAGGTGGTGATAACATCCGAGTTCTCCCGAGTTCGAACGGCCTGTAACTCCTTTGTTCGTTAGTATTCATCAGCTCCCACAGTTGAAACCACACCTAGCATGCTGCTAGCTAAAAGCTGTAGCATAACGTAGCAAACAGAAAGACACGACGTCTGACGTTGCCATGCACTGTGGGGCAGGAAACAGTATTCTTTGCTCTCATAGGCTAGTTTGTTAGCCAATGAGAGTCCAGCAAATTCAAACAATGAATATGAACGAGCTGCTGCTAGAGGCCTGACGGAAGGAGCCGGAACCACCCGAATTTTCTAGCAGTAAGTCGTGATTATTCATCCTCTTATTTATATTTTGATGACTGTATTAGTGCTCACTTTTGTAATTAGCTTAATGATCCTGAAATGGATGATGTTTATAGGTTTTAGAGTACAAAACAAAGCTCATGAGAACGAGCATCATGGGATAGCTTCATATTGCTGCATAAATGTGTGAAAATAGGATGTATTACACAGAGGCTTTTGTATTTTTGTTAAACATTATTAATGCCATACTTTAATCAATCTTTATTAGGACTAAAAAAAATAGATTTTTGAAATTGGGAAAACTGAATACATTAAAAAAGAAGATCTGGGAAGGAAAATTACTGGTTTAATAAGAGGTGTGCGATCATTAAAATTCAAATCTTGAGGAAAAAAAAAAAATCTAAAATGATCTAGATCACTCGTGGCAGAGAAATAAAATGGCAATATCATAATTATACTAGAGTCAGTGAAGTCAACTGATTACTGGCTCCCTTGGGGTTCAGAGGTGCAATCCTGATACTAAGATCATCACTTATGGGGGTATAAGCAACTACTTTCCTTCATAGCCAGTATTACCACGGACTTATTTATTAGTGCTGCTCCAGACTCTGACTGTATCTCCTGAGGGTAATTAGGAGCTAAGATTTGTCACAGAAAGATGGTCTTCAGGGCACAATGTGTCCACTGTGTTATCATCATTATAGACCGTTGTCTTTGTGTTTTTTTTAATGAAAATTAGTCTCTTGAGGCTTTTCATGAAGCATAAGTCACATTAAAGTGAGTTGGAAAGTGTGCTGTACTTAAAAAATTGGAATGTTCATGAAAAATATTGCATTAATTTGCAGTAATTTTCACTCACTTCTTATTTTAGATCGGGAAGATGTCCAGTTTATTAAAGTCATACTTGACATACCGTACTTCAGAGCATAATGAAAAAAATAAATCTGAATACTATTTTGTGGCAATATCATAGATCTTCCTCTAAAATGGTTTGTGAAATATGAACATATCTGTCACCTGTACTTGTCCAAGATTTCCATCTGATTTTTAAGTATATGACAGTGAGAAATGTGGATTCAGCCATATGAAGCAAAGGTGAGTGCAATACAAAAGGGAAGTTTGGATAAGGAAAATACTTGTGACTGCATCTTTTTCACCCATGTGTTTGTGTTTTACATTAGAATATTTGCTCGTTACCCCAGACACCATGTTTCCATAAATCAATGATAAAGACTCTTTTGAAAAGTCAAATCTAAGATAACTTAGGTGTAACTTAATATATCAATTGACAAATCAGCGATTCTAATCAGGCCTGCTTTTTTAGTTTTGTTTTTATTAAAAACATATTTCTAAATTTTAAAAAGCTAGTGTGGAAACATGGATTTTCTTGTTGAAATCCTTGTCACACGTTTTACTTGGTTTAACAAAATATCCCTTGGTTATTTTCTTATGATACAGGACTTTGCATCAGGGCTTCTTACTGGAACACATAGAAGGATTTGTGTGACTCCAGTTTTATTGTTTTTTCATTCTTTTAAAATATTGGAGTTAACATTCAGAGCCTTGTATGGTAAAGCTTCTCGATATATATATTTATAAACTATTTACCAACTCGGAGTCACCAACCAAAGTCTGTTGGACTTTCCCTTAAACCCAACTCAAAGTTTAATTAAATCTTTTTGATGCTCTTGTTTCTTATTTAATTTTCTGGTTATTTATACAATTTTTTTAATGCTATTTTATTTTTAAACTTTTTGTAGTTTTCTGTAAATGGTGCTTCATAAATAAACGTTTTTACTTATATGTTTCTTCAATCAAACCATTGAGGCATTTGGTCTTGGCTGATGTTATGGCTGTATCAACAGTTTGATCATCATTTCAGTGACCCTTAGTTTCAACCTCACTCTTGTGATTAATAATCAATCTGGTGATACAGAGATGTACAAATTCTGGTCTCATGATAACATCTGGTATAAAAAACAAAACAAAAAAAGGAACAACAAAAATTATGCTGCTATATTTCTGTACTTTACTTTTATGCCAATTTATCTTTTTTCAGACCAGACTAAACCACTTTTTGCTCATCCATTAGACCTAAAGGTCTCCACTACCTCTGGTACTTTGATTCAGCTAGATTTACTTTGGCAGGTACTTGGTGACCTCATCCTGACTGCAGATACTCAGATGTTTCTTTCTCAGCCCGCAATCAGTGGCTATCTCTCCTCTCATTGTGTAATGTTCGGATGCTTATTTCACCTCCACTCACCCACAGGTGTCACATCCGAATGAACTACAAGAAACTGACTCCAGATGTGGGTACTGTGGTTGTTTGAGTTTTTTGCTCAGAGCTGGTTATATTGCCTGACTAATCACACATGAGATTTCTTTATTTTTTTAAACTATAAACTGCATGTGCAACTCTGACACGTGAGAGTTTGTGTGAACTGAAAATATATTTTTTTTATAATATAACAAATTTCAAACCCCCTGCTTCCCACAACCTGCAGAGACAAATGGAAATATAAACCAACCACTTCAAAAAGCTGATTTTGTTCTCTCTATATCTGCTTGTAGGTAACAAGGCAATTGACAGGGTGATAGGAGCACCATTTTCATTCTGGCATTTCCTAATGTTAAACACCAGAGTAATCAACAAGCCTCCTGCTTTCCTCCGCTCCCTCCCTCCCCTCAGTACCATCACTCGCCTGTTCTCCCCCATCTCTGTGCTAGCGTTCATTTAGCACACCCATATTGGATTTCCCAGTGCCCACGGCCAACCGAGTGTCTCGTGCCACTCGCATCTGGGCAGCTTTTGTTACAGACGAGCTTGGTTTGTATTTAACTGCACACCTGCTCAAGCGAGAGAGCTTTGTTTGTGAGTGATCTCGCTCACCCATGCCAGGGTGTGCCCTTGTCATTGTAGTACATGGAGAAGTTAAATTTGTGTCAGAGGACTAAAATATATGAGTGAATTTAGTTTTGTTAAATATACAATTAAATGATGCATATGGGTTGAGAGTAAAAAAAAGTGAGAGCAATAAGGTATAAAGAATTCTTTATGATCCACAAGACATTTGGAATAATATTGTCTGAAACTGATGGTATAAAAGTGGAACTTTTTGGAAGCTGTGGGTTCTGTTACATCTGGTGTAAAACTAACTCTGTATTTCAGACAAAGAATTTCATACCACCAGTCAAACATGGTGGGGGTAGTGTGATGGTCTGGGGCTGCTATTCTGCTTCATGACCTGGTGGACTGGATTGAATCATGACTTCTACTCTATTCCGGAAAATCCAAAAGCTGAATCTCCCGCCATCAGTTTGTGAACTTAAGCTCAAGTTCATTTGGGTTATGCAGCAGGTTAATTATCCAGAACACACCAGTAAGTTCCCCTCTGAATGGCTTTAAAAGTAAATAATGTCAAAATAAATACTATAAATAGTAAATAAAAAATACCAAAAGTAATCTCAAAGCATTATACATAAGCAAAGAAAAGTCCAATTTAATTCAACAGGTCCAATTTCAAAGCCACAAACAGTTCATTCCAATTGTAGCATGATCAGTTTCAGCAAATTATAAAAAAAGTTTCCAGTCTAAAGAAAGAAGCAGATTTTTTTCAATTTTAACACAATCCTTTACCTTGAACAGCAAAATGTGCAACAGTGGAAAATACAACTCCATTTTAACAGAACCAAGATGAACAACTGACTGGGGTATGAAAGGGCAGGAAGACACACAACCAAACACAGAGTGGTTGGGCAAGTTGTCATCTCTATGGAAAAGGAAACCATGTTAAAGTTAACAACTGCAATAACAGTAAATGCAAACATGGAGGGTAATGTGAGTAAAGGCAGGAGAGTGAAGAAATGTGGTAAAACTCATTGTCAATATCACAAACATGATTGTGGTTGTTGGTGTCGAGGGTGGCACAACCACTTATTAAGTTTAAGAATGAAGAGATCTACTTTAATGCATAAGGGCATGTTTGGATGGCTTTTTAACCCTTAAAGAGGCCCTTCCATTAAAAACAGTTTTTCTGAGGTTTCTGTTGAATATTTTAGCTCCACAGGTGTTCTTACCTTCATAGCAGATGTGAAAACAGGTCAACAACTTCTCTTTCAGTTTTTATCTGTCAGGTGGGGATAAAACCCGAGTCAGAACGGCCTGTATTTGTTTCGTCACAACTCCTTTGTTTGTTAGCTCCCGCAGCTGAAACCATGCCTAGCATACTGCTGGCTAAAAGCTGTAGCATAAGACGTAACAAACAGGAAGGCTGCCATGTGCAGCGGGGCAGGAAACAGTATGCCTTGCTCTCATAGGCTAGTTTGTTAGCCAATCTGAGTCCAGCAAATTCGAATAATGAATATTAATGAGTTACAGGCTGATGAAACCAGCCAAATTTTGACGCAGAGAGATATAAAGGTCTGTTAATAAGTGTTTCCTGACGTTTTTTAGATATAAAATGTTTCATATTACAGGTTAATACTTAAGAAATAACCACAAAGTCTTGAAATTTGTATGAAATGGCCTCTTTAAAGCAACTGTAAAGGAGTTTGAAATTTTTGGGCTCACGATGGCTCCGTCAGGCCAAACACGTAACAGCAGCCTTAACTTCGTGCATGAGGCACGCATGCATGCTGTACGTACACTCGCAGCTGAGTCAGTCCTGTGTTCAACAATTTACAGTTTTGCAGGCATGACTTCGACTGAGATAATAAATGTGATGTATGATATTTAAACCAAATCATCTAATCAATACACTTATTATTTAAAAACAGTATTATGTGTTTACTCAGGTTATCTTTGACTAATGCCAGAATTTCTTTGCTTGTCTGAAATGTTTTAATGTGATCATAATTGGCAAAAACTGAAGAAGTTTGAGAGGCAAATATTTTTGCAGCACAGTAATCCATAAAAATGTTCATAATTCTGTAGGAGGTAAAAAAAAATGTTCTTTCACTTTGCAGAATTTAAAGAACCTAGTTTTAACTACCTAATTACTTCTAGCCAGGATATTACTTTGAGTTTTTACTAAATAACACTATTAAAAGAGAAACAATTGAAGGAGGCAAAAGAGCACAGAAAGACAGACAAGACTGTTTCTTGCTGCTTTTGTAGTTGGTAGACATGAAAAAAAAATGAAGATACCGAACATGAAAGGCTAGAATAACAAAGACAGAACGACAGTGACTATGAAGTGAGGTTGAGCGCGAAATCGCTGACAGTTGGAGATGGAGTCGTGCTAAAGTTTGAATCAGTGGTATTTTGCTACTTTTATAAATGTGAACACTCTTTTCCTCTATTCATTCCTCTATATTCTACTTTATATCATATGCTTCAAGCACTTCCCTTATTATTATAACTGCAGCCGCACTACTTCCTTAAAGTCCATCTCTAGGTTTGCTCTGTAATTTTTCATCCCTCTCCACTGTGTTATGGGAGATTATAGCATTGCTTTTGGGAAACAATAGAACTAACATGAAGCTTAAGTGAGCAGAACCAAACCAAATCAAACATTGCACTGATGGGACGCTGAAGTAATCCGCTCATTTAACTCTTTTGCTCTTGTCTTTTTTGCCCTTCTATTCCCCATTTTTCTTGCCTGTGTTTTTTTTGCCCTTCCTTTTGCATCAAAGTTTTTTTAAACTGGATCCACTAGCAGGGCTTTTAATAGGAATCTTTAATTGGCCCTAAAGCACTTCTAAGTAAGTTGTTTGGTCAATGTGTAATGAAAGTGAGATACATGAAAGCTCAGTGCCCATTATGGTGACTGTAAGGAAAAGAAAACAGATATGTTGCAATGGAACTCACTGTGGCCCATATTGGTAGGAAAAAAAAATTGTCAATACAGTTATCATACTATTAGATTAGATTAGGTATGATGCAGACAAACAAGGTTACAACTACTGCAAATGGATATGACAAAATGAAAACAGCTAATAATAAAAAGATGTGTTACACGAAACATCTACATAAAAATGATGAATTTGAGAGAGTGTAAAGCCCCTTTCACACAAAATGACTACCCCTAAATCCATGAATAATAGTGTAAATGTGTTTACAGAGTCTCAACAAGGGCTTTAGGTGTGTTGAGGCTGCAATAGGCTTCTCATTAAACATGATAAAGTATAATAGGTTCATACTAATTGTTTATCATTGTGGTGGTAGTATATCAGGTCCTGGATGGAGGGTTGGGGAGGATGGTGAAAACCTGCACACACCAGTATGGTTTGGTCATTGAAAATTGAAAAACTATGACCCCATGACATCATCAGTGTGATGCTGGTGCAACATGTCAAGAGAGCCATGTCAAGAAGGGACCTGGGGAAGGGTGTAATTCAGGGAATGTCTGGAAGGATTGTAGTTAGATTATGCTGCTGAGCTCTAGAACATGGCAATGCAGGAAAACCTATTTAGCAAGCGCTAAGAGCATCTGTTAGGTGTCTGAGTCTGTGCACATGTGGTTGTGGCTGTTGTACTTATCTTTCTCCTCCAGGGGTGTGGCAGACCCAGACCAGCACAGGTGTGGCATATCACCTTCATCACCAGGTCCTGGTTAAAAGGGGAACAACGGCAGGAGACAAACGTCAGTTGGTTCCACGACTTCGAGTGGTATTTGGCCTGCAAACATTTCAGTGGTTTTTCTTCACTCACTTTAAAGTGGTTGAGACTTAAGACTAATCCTTAACTGTGCTTTGTCCAGAACATTTCCCTCCGGAGCAGCCTTCCAGTACTGTGGTTTCCACACCACTCTTCTTCCTCTGGGTCTGATCCACCAGCCACGGTACCCACACTGGCGCCTCCCTGGATTACTCTCCACCCAGCCGGATCCCACACCAGTCCTTCCTCGCCAGCTCCGGGCTCCTCTCCCACCAGCCCGGGTTCTTCTCCTTCCACCCCGAGTCTTCATGCCTGCCAGGAACACACAGCCATCTCCTCGGTCGGTCTGTCCACCCTCCAACATCCATCAGTCTCCCAGAACTCCTCACAACCTCCACCTATTCTCACTGTCCTCACCTTCTGTCACAGACAGATGCCAGCCTCAGCCCTCTAGCACCAGCAACAGCTCTCTCTGGTCCTTCAACCACAAGCAATAACCATAAGCAGCTCCTCCTCTTTCATTCACCGACTCTCAGTATCTTGCCCAAACTAACCTGTTCTCTCCAACCCTCAGATCCTGGCGTCCTAATCGAAGGGGTTATCCGAGTCTCCCGACTCCCGTCATCCATATTCCACCCGTATAACTGAAAGAACATCAAAACTTTAAAAACTGTGTTTTTGTGTCCTGGAGTTGATGCTTGTAAGAGGGTTCAAAACAAACGACCATATTAGTGTCATGATTGCTTTTAAATTTGAAAGGGTTTTTCAAATTTTCTACAATCCCGTAGGGGTTCTGGTACATCATCGTAGATGTTGTGGGTTCTTAATCCAGACTAAATAGGTCCCTTAGTCAACATTGGCAAATTCTGTTGTACAATCTGACAAAAGGAGAATCAATTATCTTCCCATTTTAAGTCACAGTAAATTCAAACTAATAACATTAGTCATGGGTTTAAGTAAAAATCACACAGTGTCAGAGTTCGTTCAGAATTTGGTACACTTCATTTATTAGAATATCTATTATTCTCAATGAAAAATAAAATGAGATGGAGATGGAAAAACAGGGGACATAAAATTTAAATTAAGAATAATCTGCAAACCTACATTGTTGTCAGAGAGTTTACAGACGCATACCCAAACACAGCAAACAGTGCCATTCCAAATGGAATCACAGGGGTAGTATTGCACATTGCAGCTTATGAGTGACCAGAGCAAGGAACAAAAAAGAAGAACACAAAAATAACTTGCTTTGGTATAAGCAGGGTGACAAATTCTCATTCCACAGCCTGCTTGTATTCAAGTGCTGCACCGACTAATGCAGTCTACTGTATCAACTCTTTTTTCTCTTTGTGGTATCATGCATTGTCACGATGTCCTCCACCCTCACCATATTTGCTATTGTCTGAAACTGACCTCAGAACTCAAGAGTGAACTCTGAACTGCCCTCTAGTGTTTCCAAACAACCATGCCATCCATACTGCGATAATTGAAAATGTTTGAAACAAACTTACCTACAATATTTATGCACTTCAAAGTGAGTATAAATGACCCTTTAATGTCAAAACTTATAAATATGAATGTGGCATTGGTCTTACTGCTTCTTTTTTTTCTCTTTCTCTTTCCTCTGACACAGCATTATTCAATCATTTTCTAGGCAAACGAGGTAGTCATGTAGGGAAGATGCTGTTCCTGCTCTGCATGTGCTATGATAACAAGGTATCAAGATTCCCTGGGGGTAGGTAGATTTGCACAACTGGAGATTTGGCTGTTCATAAGATAACATCATCAGATAAGAAAAAAATGCACCAGAAGATTTAAAGATAGAAAGGAAACGAAGGAGGGCATCACAGAGGAATTCAACTCCAAATCCTAAATGACATAAAGACAGATTAAAATGCATCAAAGCAAACACTCTTTGTCATGTCAAAGATCAGAAAATATGCAAACATATACGGAGTGAAGATGTGATAGACTGAATAGAAGTTTTTTGTCACTGACTTATATTCTTTTTTTTTTTTCAAATAACGTATGATTGTTAAACCTTTGGTTATAATTTGTATGGAAATACACATTTTTTCCCCCTTTTTTTGTGTTTGTAGACTAAGAGAGTGTGATGTTGGAATTTAAAGTGGATATTTCATTGGATCCTTCCAAATTAAATTCCAGTAGGTTACAGCTAATCACACAGACTCTAAAGGACTTTAATTAGCTTATTAGAATTTCTGATGAAAGCAGTGGAAGCTTATCCTGCTAAACTCAAATGTATTTTCTGTTGCCTTTTTCATACTGCTGCTGCTATAAGACATGACTGGTGTTTGTACTGGATTCAGTGAAAGATGAAGTCTTGAATCCACCCTGCTGTTCTGTAACTTCTCAATGTTGCCTGCAGAAAAAATAGCCAATACAGATTTTATGTGTGGATGGACAGAAACTTTTTAAAATTTTATTTTATACTCATAAAGGTCTCATTAAGTCTTTTGCATCAGTTTATTGATGAAATTTACGTGAACAGGCAATTAGTCCACTAGTTCTCATCAAAAGGCATATAATGTCAGTGTTGTGCACACACACACATTCATTCATTCCTTCATAAAACTATAAAAAGATTGAGAAAACACCTTAAATACATATCACCCACCTACTTGGCAGAACCATCAGCTTCTGTTAGTAAAAGATGGAGCTATAGCTCTTTTGGTCAAGTTTTGAAAATTACATTATGTGCAAAACATCACAGAATCTCATAAGATCTTGTAGCATGTGAATGACTCACAGCTGCAGGAACATTTAGCTAATCATCTGTACCACTGACTGAGTTACAGCCAGTTTTGTTGTTTTCGAGGACTGATTAGTTGTGGCAGCCATATTGAATTTAAGTTGACCACAAAAGTTAATAGATCTACATCCATTGTACATCTCTTTATTAAAATCAGTTCATTTGTTCAGTTCATAAACCTAATAATACAGACACAAGCAAAAACCTCATCACCCACCTTTTAACAAAAAGAGTCACTAAAGTCTCTGTCACAATGACCCAAGTTTCAAGATTAAAGTTTCAGGATTTCTGTTTGCCTCCATCTCCTGCCTGTCTGTATCTATCAGTCAGGTGAAGAAGCAGCTGGAGAGACTGAACAGGAAAAAGGCAGTAGGTCCAGATGGTGTTAGTCCCAGAGTCCTAAAGGTTTGTGCAGATCAGCTATGTGGGTTCTTCAGCGTATCTTCAACCTCAGCCTCCCCCAGGAGAAGGTACCAGTTCTATGGAAAACATCCTGCCTTGTTCAAGGACCAAAGACATCTCATCCATTGGCCCCAAATGACTACAGGCCTGTTGCCCTAACATCCCACATCATGAAAGTCTTGGAGAGACTCATATTGGTCCACCTAAATAAGCAAACAAGCACGTTTAAAGACCCACTGTAGTTTGCTTATTACCGTGGGGTTGGAGTGGAAGGCGCCATCATACACCCGCTTCAACAAACCCACTGTCATCTCGACAAAGCAGACACAGGTGGACTGTGTCTGTGTCCTTTTCACTCAGACTTTCAGTACAGGTCAGAGTCCTGCCATCTGAAAAATACTCTGATGACTCTGCAGTTGTTGGTTGGATCAGAGATGGACAAGAGACAGAGTACAGAGAACTTAATGTGAACAAGACAAAGGAGACGATTGTGGATTTTAGGAAGAGCAGCAAACCCATTTGCATGATGGGAGAAGAAGTGGAGGTGGTGGAGGAGTATAAATACCTGGGTGTTCACCTGGACAACAGACTGAACTGGAGATACAACAGTGATGCTGTTTTTAGGAAGGGACACAGCAGACTCCTCAGGAAACTTAGATCCTTCAACATTTGCAGCAAAATGTTGAAGATCTTTTATAAGTCTGTTGTGGAGAGTGTAATCACATCTGCAGTCACCTGTTGGGGGAGCAGCATCAGAGCAAGTGACATCAAGAGGCTGAACAGATTGATAAGGAGGGCTGGTTCTGTTCTGGGGACTGATCTGGAGTATATTGAGTTGATTGTCCAAAGGAGGACGGTTCAGAAAATGAAAATCATGGAAAACCCTCATCATCCCCTTCACAACACAGTAACTCAACAACAGAGTGTCTTCAGTCAAAGGCTTCTTGAGATCTGCTGAAGCACAGACTGCAACAGGAGATACTTCTTGTGTTTGTTGATGTTGACAATGTTGGTAAAGGCTGAATTGAAATCCATGCAGCTTCACATAAATGTCCTTGTAGTTCAAATGTGTATAAGCCTGATAGATCACATCAGAAATGGCATTCGCTGTGAAAGAATTCTGCATATAAGTGTTCTGTAGGGAATTCTCTCTTAGAATAGCGGAGTCTTTTATGTACATCATCTTCTGCCTATCAAAGTAATTTATTGTCACTGGGATTAGTTCAATTCAGTAGTAGTCATTGAGACTGGATACTAATGAGGACTCTGCTGACCCTTCCTGAAACCCTGTCAGGTCCTACAGCTTTGCAGGGGTTGACCTCCTCACCCATGCTGTCATGCTAAATGGTTAAAAAGGAAACCTGGAATGCTGTTGGAGGCCCCCAAGTGGGTGTAGATGGAGTTCAGGGCATTGGGTAGATAGAATTACTCTGAATTGGTATATACAGCACTTTTGTGATAGCCATTTTGCATTGCTGACTCATGCAGCCTAAAATGATGTAATTCTGAACAAATTCAACAAGTGTGCGATTATTGGATACATTTTTGTATTGCAGTTAGGTCATAAAGTGTCTTAATTATGTCTCAATTCACTGTTTGCCTTAATTTATTTGCAATATGGTTGACTATCTCTTCCAAGGTTATTGGTCTCACATTCCATGCACTTTCTTACTCACAGAAGTAAATGGGGGGGGTCCAGATCTCTGTAACGTTACTGCAAAAATTTGGAAAGAGAATCTATCTTGCAAACATTTTGAAGATGTTCAAAGTTCACACAACCTGACAGCAAGACACTGTGACTCATACAAAGAAGTATGTTGGAGCCGTTTGCAATTTGTCACAGACAGTTGCAACCTAGAGAGATATCAGCCTTAGATGTGGTTTTAACGTGGTTCAGTATTTACCTGAACACATCTCAAACTCACAAAGGTGCACCAAGGTAAGACTGGAGTAAACAAAACTAAGTCTGCAACCACAAACTCCTTGCACACAATGCAGTAATATGCTGGAGGGGAAGGTCAGTATAGCTCTTTTTTTCCACTGTATAATATTGACTGCAAAATGTCAACCATGCCATTCAATCATCTAGGTAGCGATCATTTAGTAATCATTCTTTTACAATGCCTAGCAGAGGCAAAGGGGCAGGTGGAGGGAGAGCAACAAAGAGACAGGAAAAAAGTGAGACTGTATGTCACTAAAGTAATAAATGGAGAGACAGTGAGAAGAAACAAAGACAAAAAGGGTGAGTAACAACCTGCTGTTGGTAGCTGAAGCCTGTGTGCCTTTGACAATAAGCCCAGATGGTAACTCTGAGTTTGTTAACTTTGATGGATATTTCAATTCCAAAGTCAAGACAGAGAAAATTACTAGATCACAAACACAAGATCATTGCTTATCATTTACAGTATTTCCTCTGAAAGTTGAGGGAATGCAGTTAAAATGCTTTTTTATTTATTATAATACTATCAGACTCATGGTCATTATGATTCTTCAAAACATTAGTAGGATTAAATTGTGAAGAATTAGTAACATTCTCTCTTCTGTATAGAATATGTTACATGATTTAGAGGTTTTTTATGAACTCTAGTATCAAGCCCAGACTTCAGACTGACACGGGTAAGTTGAAACAGAGATTAATAAGTGCGAGGAGTTACAACAAAGCAGAGATTTTCAACAATAAACAGTTAATTTTTTCCAGGAGAGTAGGAGCTTGGTACAGGGTGCGGCTCGGGTTGAATCTGAAGCAGACGAAGGAGAACAAGTTAGTGGACTGTTGAGAGGTTGAAAACATATGGTGATGGTGTGTGTGCTCATTCGTTTAGGCTTAAAGCTGTAGTGCGTAACTTTTACATGTCCGTGGATGTCCGTTTCAGCCAAGCCACTATCAGAGGAGATGACACAATGCAGATTAAGCCGATCGGCTCCTCAAACATCTCACGGTATTTTTCAAAATATATAATTTTTATTTTGCGTGTCCTCCGCAACATTCCCGCGCTGTCGCACATGAAATTACGTCTTTTATGTCACAACAAGAAAAATAATAAGAAAAAGAAAACGCAATGTGTCTCGTAGCAGCCGGCAGAACGTGAAGGTCGACATGGCGGAGAATCCAAATAAACAGCCGAGAGACACTTATCGGGAAGTGGATCCTACCACGAAAAAAAAAAAAAATTCCTGGACGTTCGGCAGAGGGACTATTGGCTAAGAAGGAAAGTGACCGAAGGAGAAGGCAAACGCGAATTTGTATCGGCGTCGCTTTTCCTTGGTGGAGAGAAGAGATCTGGCTGATGTTCAGGGGTGCACATAAGTGGTCCGCAGGTCCGCACACACTGTCAAAATATAAAATGCGCACCAGATGAAAACCAGAGCCCCGAAGTTCCAGCTGATCAGCTGATTCTGTCTCTATCTGTGTCAGTTTGTGTCTGTCAGTTTGCCAGTGTAACGGTTTTTCAGTCAGTCAGATCAGTGTAGCTGACTGCAGGATTCTGCATCGTGTCAAAACTGAAAAAAATCACTGAATAAGACAAATAGATCATTGTGGCCCCAACAGCTGACTAATAAATTTCAACACCAAACTGTTAAATGTAGATTAAAGTGAACAATCAAACCTGTAAACAATCCAACCTGAACTCTGAAGGTTTTTTTTTTTTACCAGTATTTTTATATTTTACTGGTTTCTCTTGATTTTTTCAACAATGAAATGATATTTATTGAAACAAATATAGAGCCAGGTAAAGTAAACAGACTGAATTTGAAGCTTGATTAAGACAGATACCGGTTGGAATAACAACGGCAGAGATAAAGCGGTGGCAGCTGGGCTTACGTCATATGGAAGCGCCAGCTTTATTGTTGTAATGACGCAAAAATTCCGCTAGGGGGCGACAGAAGTTACAGAAGTTACGCACTATGGCTTTAAGGTCAGGTGGATTATGAGGAGCTGGAGGGAGTCTGCCGGTGCCAGCGGAGGAGGCAATGTCTGTGAGTGGTGGTGTGATTGGTGGTGAGTCCAGATGAGGTGATCCGGAGTTGTATGATGATGAAGGGTGGACAGATTGCTGGTGTTGTGCTGGAGCAGGTGCGCGGAAATGGACCAAGGAGCGGAGACAGAGGCACAGTGTGGGAAGCCGGTGCGGAAGGTAGAGCCACTTGGGAGGCTGGATTAGGGTCCAGAACTGACGGGAGGATCCGTGGAAGGTCCTGGGTAGAAGGAAGGAGGAAACGGGAAGGTAAGTACATAACGCAACTTAGATAATTGAGAAAAAGACTTCTCATGGCCACGTTACCACACTGAGGAGTGAAACCAATTGGCGTCCATCTCACGCTGCCGAACCTCTTTTATTCCCCAGGCTGAGTGGTAGGATAATGAGCCGCACCTGCTCCTGATTAGACGACTGCCACACCCTGAGGAAAAGAGGTTAGTACAAACACAAACACTGGCCTCCAGCCGCTGACACTTAACAATGTGAAACGTCTCCAACTAGGACTATTTCCTATCTCTCTGACAAATGCGGATTTGCCATTGTGCCCTGCATTTGTCAACACTATTAAACAGTATTAACACTCATCCTGAATGTATTATATTTAGTGTCAATATTCATTAAGTCATAACCAGTGGTACTGTACATCAAAATAGATGTATGTTTTTGTGCAAAAATCTTTAGCATTCTCAGTGGAGACTCTCAAACATCTGAACTACACTACAACATCTGAATCAGGTGCAGTTTCTTTTCTGTGGAAGTTGAGCATGAGAAGAGAAGAAAAAAATCTAAATGTACTTCCACAGGTATTCCTTGTCAAAAGATCAAATTCAATTTGCCGCCAGTTTTCCAGATGATTACATTGCATAAGATATCAGTTCCGGTATCGGAGGAAATAACATAACCTGGTATTCTCCACATGGTGATTTACAAGTATGCATAGACTCCTGATAAACTGAGGAGAAAGTCAAAGAGAAGCTTGCTGCTGAGGGGAATTAACTTGTCACATATCAATCGTGAGATGATAGTGTTAAACAGAATGCATGATGTGCCCTCTATTCCCAGTAGAGCTGGACCCATCTCATCCACAATGATGTTTAAAGAGGGTGGATGGGATGGGTAGGTTGGATGTTACAACATATTTTATAGATTTTTTGTAGGCACTCATCACGAGAAAAGATTATAAATTTAGTGACAGCAGCAGTGCATTTGGTTTCTCTTCCTCCCTAGTTTCTTTTCCTGAGGTGCAAATACCACCAGCTCTTGGAAGATTGTAAATATTTTACTCTAAATTCACCTTGAAAAAGATTCAGCTCTTTTAGAATTTCATTTATTTTGCATTAATATTAATGAACATAAACATGGGTGGGTTTTCCTTCTAAGGCTGTATTCACACCTGATAGTCCGGTAGACTCGGTTTGATTGGGGACCAAAATTGCAACATTGTTACTGTTTTTAGTTGGTGCGCTTTGCATTCACACTGCACTTATTTAACTGACCAAATAAGTTTGGGAGCATGTTACAACCCTGCCTGTGGTGGCGCTGTGGTGTTACTGCACTACCTTTTTATTGTTGTTACTGCACTTCCTGGTGCTGCCGTGGGAGAGTGAAATGTAAACAGACATGGAGTAGTAGCAGATTCTGGTGGTTTTTTGATTGATCCTTTGTGTTTGACGAATGTACCAGATTACTATTATGCAGCAATGGACTCAGGATGAGCAGAGGACTACACGAGGCAGCTGTGATGGCTGCACAATATAGTGCGCTTCCTGCTTTTGGTGCGGTCTCGGGCCGGTTGTGTTCAGACATGCAATCGAACCACTCCAGAGTTCGTTTAAATCGAACCTAAAGCTTTGTTTTTAGGCGGACTCGAGTTGGATTGTTTGGTCCGAATCAGAGTTCGGTTGCCCGTTCACACCTCCCCAAACAAACCGGACTTTCTGTGCAAACGAACTAGAGTTCGAATCAAGCGGACTAAACAGGGCTGGTGTGAATACACCCTTAATGTATCATAATACCACATTCAAATATGGACAAACTACACCAGTACATACACCTTTTAAGTGGCACCAGTGGCAATTTTAGGCTATTTTTGGATTCTTGATCAGAGTAAGGAAGGTCATTTTGCAGTAAAAAGCTTATTAATATGGCACAAAATTAAAAGTTAAGGTAATGCACAGTCATGGACCTGTCTTCTGAGCCCTCTGATCAGAAAGAGGATGATGCTCTAAGTTAGCATTAGTTCTTATTACATTTGTATGTGTATTGAATGTGATTAACTAAATAGATAGGGAGTAGACTCAGACTAAGACTATGGTTTAGACTCAGCTTTCCCTGTGTGAGTGCTAAGGCTGATTACAGCCTCTTGGCACATGACCCTCACTTTTTACTTCTCGTGAGAAATCAACTGTGTCCCCTATACTGTGGGGGGAAAAAAATCCTCCCTCTTTTCCTGATGCTACATATCTGAGTCACTGAGACATCTGCCTTGTTCTAACCTGTGGAGGAAAGATGAGAATGAGGCTTGAGCTTCTGTCAGAATTGGAGGAAAACATGGCAAAGGATGAGAAAGCTTAGTGAGTGAGGTGATTATTCAATGAAATTAGTACAGCATATTTTAATCATCTGATAAACCACAGCGGAAAGCTTTTCTAAGAGTTCACCTGACAGTTTCTACCCACACCCATTGGGATAAGTAACTTGCCTGAAAATACTTCCTCAAGAGAGACACTTAAGCCCAGTTTGAGTTTTTCCACCATGCCAGAGATGTCACATGAACGTGTGATGTAGATTTATGTCACGACCCTCTGGGTCATTTACTGTAAAGTTAAATGTAAAAGTGCCATGCAATTAAGTTGTCATAAAAGGTCAAAAAAGCAAACTCAGTCTAAATTTATCATCAACTGGCAGATTAATCAGTGTACTAATTAACTGGTTAGAATGTCATATATGCAATTAATTTTGTGAAGTTACCCGACCCTTTCATGTTCACAGTGCAAAATGACCCCCGTCCCCCAAAACTCTTTAATCTCAGCCTTCAATTTTTACTAATATAACAAATAACCCATTAAGAATAAAGTCCTCTTGTGTGAGCACCCACAACTTTCTCTCTTATGATTTCTTCCTGAGGGCCCTTCTCACCTTTCTCTGGCTTTAGATGCATTTAATAAGTAACAACTACAATATACAACTATAACACACTCAATACTGCTCAAATAATTTAGTTTGCATTCCTCATCCATGACATGTTTCACTCGTACTATGTCCTTTTCTCTTTGTTATCAATTGCTTTCGTGCTGACCCTGTCTTTTGCTGTTTCCATTCACTTTCTCTCCAGCTCCACTCAGCTCAAATACAAAAATTTTAAACCTTGATCAAAGGGGAGAAGATGGGCAGGGCGAAGAGGGCTAAGATATTTAATTATATTAGATGAACGTCCATCAAGAAAATCAACCAATGGGCGGTTGTGGTTGATTTAAATGATTTATACTTTTTCTGTTAAATCATGATCGGCCGGCCCAAACATGTCAGTCAAGCCACTGGCCATTGTCTGGTACTCCAGATGGCCAG
Source organism: Pachypanchax playfairii (assembly GCA_006937955.1). Taxonomy (NCBI): domain Eukaryota; kingdom Metazoa; phylum Chordata; class Actinopteri; order Cyprinodontiformes; family Aplocheilidae; genus Pachypanchax; species Pachypanchax playfairii. The sequence continues at coordinate 1,114,966 of SSNP01000102.1, forward strand.
TCCATGTCTGGTTCACAACAAGTAATACTCAGGCTACCGGCTACCCACAAGTTCAACTCAATGAAAACAACAACACAAATAAAAACTCGAGGGGTCGCAGTCGTGGTTCTGCTGTTGTATCTGGAAGTCATGTTACTGTTTTGCCATCTACATGTGGGGCTTAACAGTGTTTATAGAGGCGCCACTGATCTACTTTTTGCAGTATCTAAAATCAATTGGGCACCTCCAACCAGGAGTCCAAAAAACTTACATTTTACTTTTTATTTTGCTGTTGTTTTGACCAGTGTTGCCAACTGTCTCTGACAGAAAGTAGCTGACCCAGAAACGCTAATTTGCATATTAATGACGTCACCACGTCACAGAAGGAGAAATAAGTATCAAAAAGATGAAAAATGAAATCCTTGAAAATGACTTAAAGGTGGATTTTGGAACATGAACACCACAACAACAACACAATGCCTCCAGCCATCTTGGTGCTAGGCCCGTGACCCCCCGCGTGCGCTACAATGCTACTAATGCCCCTTTTCCACCGACAAATCGGCAAGGCGCGCTTGAGAGCGGTACAGTATAGCCAGTGGTGAAAGTAGCTTTAAACTCTTGCCAGTACTATTACTACAAGAGGGGTGTGGGGGAGGGGGGGGCTGGTGGGGGGGGGGGGC
>SSNP01000102.1:1124757-1138045 GCA_006937955.1 Pachypanchax playfairii
GGGGGGGGGGGGGGGGGGGGGGGGGAGAAACAATCTTCTCAGACGTTCTACTATGCACTGGAGCACATGTGTCAAACTCCAGGCCTTGAGGGCCACTATCCTGCATGTTTTAGATGTTTCCCTGCTTCAACACACCTGATTCAAATGAACAAGTCGTTAACAGGCTTCTGCAGAACTTGTTGAAATGCAGAGGATTTGAATCAGGTGTGTTGAAACAGGGAAACATCTAAAACATGCAGGATAGTGGCCCTCGAGGCCTGGAGTTTGACACCCCTGCACTGGAGGATCTTACAGCAGGATGTATTGCAGGATGCAGTGCTGGCACTGCACTATAGAGTTCTGCACTTAGTCAGGATACTCTGAATGGTGCCTCTATAAAATGTGCAAATGATGGGGGCAGGGGTTCTGACTGTCCTCAATTTGTGGAGGAAGTAGAGGTTTTGCCAAGCTATCTAGGCCAGTGATGTAATGATGTAATGCTTTTGGTCCAGGAGAGCTCCTTTGTGTGTAACCTGGCTCTGCCAGATCTATGTGTAGCCCCACCTCTTGTTGAGTCGGTGAAACACATACATCTGGAATTGCTCCATCTGAAACCGTCTATAAAAGGAAGGGGAGTCTGGTTTAATATTCTGTGCTGATTGGAGAATGCGCCAGAAAGTGCCCACCTACCATGATTTGTCTTCAGTCAATCACAGTAAATGAAGCTCTTGCAAATCCAGTCGGCAGTAAATCACACACATTGTTACCACCAAGAAAAGCACAGAGTTCTTACCTTTGCTTACTTTTCAATGAAGAAATCATCTCTAGTTCTCCTAAAACAGATTCAATAGCTGCTTCTATGCGTGCGCCATGTTTGTTTTGCTTTGCTTGGGCACTTGCTACTATTGTCACACCTGAACACCTGCCCACAACACCCACATTTTTTTTTTTACCGAGATAGATGGTTTTAAGCTGGAGCGGTACAAGATGGATTTTCGTGGGTTTGGAAAACTCCAAATCTCGCGAGAATCCATCTGTGATGTGCACACCAAGGAACATGGTGCAGCTCACTCTCTTCACAGCAGCATAATTGATGGCCAGAGGAGAGTGCTGGACTCTTGAAGTCCACAACCATTTCTTTGGTCCACTCCACATTCAGAAGGGGATTGTTGTCTTCTGTATCACCTGGCCAGGTGGCTCACCTTTCTGCTGTAATAAATCTTGTTTCCATTGTAGATGAATCCCACCATGATTTTATCATCCACAAACTTAGTAAAGAGGACAGACTTAATGTGCTGCATGACTAGCCACTTGAAGCACTTCATGAGGATGAGAGTAAATGCAACTGCAAATTTAGCAAACACAATTTGAACACCATACAATAATGAATGTGATTTTGACTCCATTCTCAAACTCCATTTTACTCAGACTTATAATTGTTATTATTATCCTGAATATTATATACCATACAACCCTACTTATTAATTGCCTGTAAATCCTTTGCAGCCACCTGGGCTTTTCAGGCAGATGGTGTTGAATATGGTCTACCACTGGCAGGCCATGCATTTCCCTCCTAGACCTTCAGTGGTACTCCATCTGAATTAATTCACCCCTCAGTAACTGTTTTACGACTATTAAACCATCTCGTAATGCAAAATGCTGTATAAAAGAGCCATTACATCACAGGTAGATAACTTGAGAAGCCATAATGAATGCCTTTACTGAAGAAAGAAACCAAATAGGTGATCAGGTCACAACTGCAATAATAAAAGAAAATGTTGCAGCTGCCACATTTATAAAATAGCATCAATAACCTCATAAAACTGCAATATTATTTTAGGAAAGTAGCAACATTTTACTCACCAAAACTGTTGTTTATTCTTCCTTTATGCCATCCTCTTTTCTTCAACTCATTTTTTTCCTTCTTGAAAAATAAATCTGCAACCAAATCCATTTCTTCTCCTCCTTCAGCCATTGTGGGCTGACAAAACAGCTACGAAATCAATAAAAATACATATATATAGTTTTATTTTTCTGTTTGTGCAGCTCGCTCCAGATCCAGTTTGCTACTAGCTCTGGATCACCCTCTGACTATCCAATGTGTGAAAATGTTGGCATCAACGTATGCCTGCTAGTAGGCCTTCGTGTCCCCAACTCAGATTCTGATTGATTGAAGCAACAGATTCATCAACACTTATTTTCTGCTAGCCTGCAGAACTGATTGTGAAGGACTCCCAGCAGATTTATTTGACTTTGATCCTGCCTGTCAACAACTAATGGCTAAAATGTGTTTGGTTAAATGCTTTGGTATGAAAATACATGTCTGGAAGCAGCGCAGCCAGAGGAAAAGCTATGGAAGAAAATCTACAGCCTATTTGGAAGTATTTAATAAGTATTCATGGCCAAAATAAAATTAAAATTAGCATGTGATTCGGTTATTTCTTAGGCCCGCAGAGCCACTGCGATCTACCCGTGCTTTTTTAAGTTCAGCTGTTCTTTGTAAAACATATATACCAGTAGAATGACAGAGATAAAGCTTAATTGCATCCATAGGTCTTTCCAGAAGAATAGGCAAAATGGTCCATTGAGTTATATATTGTGACAGAAATTAGATTAGCCAAAATTGTTTGTTAATTTAACTCATTGCCAATTTTCTATATCTATGCATTCTTGTTGACTAGGATCTGCACATTTCAGGAAGTCTTGTTTCCACAAAAAAAAGCTATTTTTGAATCTAAAAAAATGCACAGGCTTTCTATACCCATGGGTGTTTGCTTACATATTCCAGGAAAAGATACATAAGAAAAAAAAAATCTTGGAAAATGTTTATTTAAAAAGTGTTTTTAAAATCAAACAACAAAAACCTTAAAGGAAAAAAATCAATAAATAAGACAATAGAAACACCTTTGAAACACTTGATGTATGAAATATGAAAATTAATTGCAGTGGAGAAAATAAATAATCTCAGTTCAGTTTAACTGTAAGTATTTGAAGAAAATGTATTGTCCAATTAAAACTCTGACTTTGACAAACCTAGATAACATTAAGTAGCATCTTCCTGCCTGCGTTTCTAACAGCAAAACAGTAGTTCAGTAAGTAAATGCTCAGTCTGGTGCACCTTCAGGCCAGTCTCACAAGCACTGCAATGCACTCTGCACTGACTTGTCATTGCCAATTAAAGACTCTTCACGCTAAGTGGCTGCATGCATGCACACACTCTCCCTGTTCCTGTTGACTCCTATTTGTTGTCTGGCACCTTGTCTCCACCTTTTGTGCAAAAGTACACTCACTGAATATGACAAGCTTCATATCATTTAACCTGAGGACAAATCACATCCATTAACAACACTAAAGTGTTGATGGATGGTAATAAAGAAAAGCAGGCCATCTCTTTTATTATATAATCAGAAGTGCATGACTTTTTATTGCAATTTTAGTTCATGAAAACATAAATACATTTTTAAAAGTTACCACAGCAGTTTTAACTGGCTTTCTTGCAATATTTGGGAGGTTTGGGGTTATCGTTCATGTTTTCTGTGATTGCAACTAATATTTCTCCTTTCAGGTTGTTTTTATGGCTAACATTTAGTTCTAATCATAGTTGGTTTGCTTCCTAGTTCTGGTTCCATTTGTGTCTGAATTTTGTTTTTATTTCCTGAATTCAGGGTTTTTCTTGTCATCTTAGTTATCTTTTCATGATCTGTTGTTAGTTAATCTCTAGACCACAAAGTTAAGTTTCTGTCAGACTTGTTTGTCAGACTTGACAACAGTATTTGTTGTGCTGATTAATCCCCAGCTGCTCTCACTCTGCAATCACCCCTCCTCTGCATAAAAAGCTCCCTGGTTCATTGAGTCTTTGTCAGATTCTGCCATCATTCACTGCTTGTTTAAGGGTTTTGCTCCATGCGTTGCTGACAAGTTAGTTCTTTATTTATCTCTGGGTTTACTGAAAAGGTGATTCTTACTGTGGTAGTCACCCCCCTCCCAAATGTAAATTTGGTGAGCACATATGTGCATAAAACAATAAAGTTGTCTTTGCAAGTGGGGAAGGGGCTGTTTTGCAACAGCTTTGTTTGTGAAAATCTTCCTCAACCTTGATTGCAGGGACAAATTTTCAGAAAAATGTACAACGTAAATTAGTAAAAGCATATGACTAATGCAAACCTGTGGTTTCACAAATGTCTTTGACTTTTGTGTATCAATAAAATGCTTAAGGTTTGAATTGGATTGCCACCGCTTTTGTTACATAGTAATGTTGACCACAAGCTTCAAAAATCTACGGTGATACTGTTTATGGAAAGAATATGCTCATGTATTAGCTATCAGAGAGAAATGTTTTTGCATTGTTTGTTGGTCAAACTTTATTCCAAATTCAATCTTTAATTTTAAAGCAATATCACATTGGAGCAGGCTGTTTATCCAAAATCAGAGAAGCAAGTTTCCAACAAATCTGTTATAATCTAACCCCCAGTCTGAGATATTGTATTAATGTTCAGTTGTGTCTGTGTGTATTCAGTTATTTATAAACTATTGTTCAAATTTAATGTGATATTACCACATTTTATAGTTTTGATATTCTTATAACTACAGTCAGTTTGCTGTCTCGATAAACACTGTGATTCAAACCATCATTTTTTTAAAAGCAGATTTATTAATTCTTTTATTATAAAAAGGGTGAATATAAACTTCATTTTTAGTTGGCTTTATAAAGCTACTGGGAGGCAGGATTGAAAGAGAGGGACAACTGGAACGGGCAGAGATAATTGTTATAAATCCAGAGGAACGAGATAAAGAAAAAAAAGTATCTCGCAGCAGGACTCTAGTGTCGAGGCGCACACCGGCGACTACAGGTGTTAACATAATACGGATCAGACACATAACACTAAGTAGCATAGCATATTAAACTGTTGACAGATATCACTTACCTCAAAACAACTGATGAAATCCATCAAAAAGCAGTAAAGTTGACGGTCAGGGCTGGCAGCCGTTATCCAGGTGGCTAAAGGTGAGAGGCTGTTTCCATGACCGTGATTGGTCAAACGTGATATGGTAAGGTGTTTTGTGGACAAGATGGAGCCCCGTTCTATCTTTGCGAATTGGTTACTAGTATAAAGACCAGCTGAAACCGTGGCTGAAAACACCCACCCCCCCCACAATAAAAAAAACTCTTCGGATCTTTACGATTCACGTGAACGCCATATTTGGCTTCAAAAATGGCGATTTTCACTGAAAAACGACAAGTTTGCAGGTATGCAGGCATTTCTATGCATCCGGACATCAATTCCGACGGCTTTATTGCCAGACAGGACATGGTAAAAAAAAGGCATTTTGTTTTTGAACACCCCATGTTTTAATTTATTTGATATAAAGCAAGCCTAAAAATGTATTTTTATATGACAAAATGTACCAAAAGCTACTTAACAGCACTGATGAATGTTTGCTTATATAAAGTTTCCTCAGTGCTAAAACCATTGGGAAGAAGTTTGAAATAATGTTCTAGAATTCCTGGGAGGCTACTAATTTTGGCCTCAATTGTACCTTGAAGTTTTTAATCGCTTGTGTTGCTTTGCAAGATGTTTCGGGTTTCAGTTTTGCCAACCAATACTGATTTCTCACAAATCCTCAATGATGGTTTCTAAAAAACTGTAGCAGGCACCACAATCTAATAAGAGTGTGTCTACCACTAGTTGTTAAATCAGTGTACTTTTCTCCATCTCTACCCTGAAACCCTCATTTAGTGTCTAACAGTTTTACTTTGTGCAAAAAAAAAGTACTTTAGATTAAATCATGGCATTCTGATGTACACAAAAAAATGACCCCATGATTTAAGAAGAAAAGTCACTGTTTTCATTCTTCATATGCTGCAGGTTCAAATGATATAGTTTTATTGTTGTATTGTTTTTTTTTATAAAGGTGTATTTGTGTGCAGTAGAGTTGCCTGTCCTAAATACTGGACAGTTGATAAATGGGTGTAGAGTGCTTGATGTTGCCCCATCAATCATCCAGACCTCGGTCTATAACAAGCAAATAAAATAAAACGTCCCAGTTGCATTGGCAGGAGAAATATGGAATGGGCCATAGTGACAACAACAGAGAAGACCCCTTGTGTGGAGAAATGTGACTAAACTAAAACACTCTGAGGCATGCAGACAAAAAAACATTGATTTATATCAATTGTATAATCTTTTAATTGTTAGACGGTGTGACTCTCGGCTCTTAAGCTCAATATATACAAATTAGAATGTGTTCTAGCCATTGTTGTGTTTTTCTAAGGGTGATTAGCTGTGGTGGGTGAATTCAGAAGTTTAGTTAGTTGTAGATTGAAAGAATAGCTTGTGAGCATTTCATCAAAATCTGACCTGTGGTTCACAAAATAATTTGCAAACAGAACAAGCACACAGAACACACACATAGTAAACAACATTTTAGCCTTCTCGTAGTAAGTCCCTGGTACAAAGGCTTTTAAAAAAGCAGCATGGTACTTTATGGTGCTTATTTGTATGCTCACTTTTCTGCACTCCACTATAAATCTTTTAGACAAAGGCAGGCACATTGTATGTAAATGACAGATTGTATCTTATGGATATGAGGTCATTGAGTTCAGGTTAGATGTGTATGTGTTTGATGTCATGACCATTGCTCCTCTTCTACTGAAATTACATTACATATGATGACTGAGAGTTTTCATGTTTCAATAATTTACCAGTTAAAGCCCATCTATTCCACTAAACAGGCACATGCTGCATACACAGTCTGAAGACAATGCTGCAGGCACAATATCCATATCAATTAACTACCTGCAGAATATTGGGCAAAGTAAATTACTGTGAGCAGCTTGCATAAACTTCAGCCTGAAGTTATGTGAGACTTAGAATATCTTTGCCATTTTGATTATTATTTTAATGAAAGCAGAAATGAAATATTGGTCAGAAAAAGCTAAAAAATGCAGGATGGTGGTTGGAAAAAAATAATTGCTGACATTATTTAATTCTATAAAAAGAAGAATTTCCTCTTCTTTCTTTTACAACACACACACACACTGCCACTCAAAGGAACAAGGTGTGAGATATCAGGCTTGTCCAATAATTACATTGATATTGCTTATTTAAGTAAACAGATTAAAATTTTGAATCAAAATAAACAAGTTTTAGATTACAGTGTTTGCACAAATATTATATAGACACGAAGACTGTGAATTGTGATGATGTGATGTTTACTGTCAGAAAAAATACTGTAGAAAAAAATTGATAATGTCCTGTAATTTGAGCTGCATTATGTAATTAAAGTCCAAAATGTAATGACTCTTTCAATTCATTTTGTAATAAAGGGACACATTTATTATTTTCAGGAAACTGTAATAAAATGATGTATTGTATAATAACTCCAGTTATAGTAATCAGCATTTTAACCACATAATTTGAAGACAACTTTAGCATTTATTGTTCTGTTGCAGTGTCACTTTTGACTTTGCATGATAGGGTAACCTGATATCCAGGTTTTCCTGTCCCAAATTCGATTGTTTTGTCTCCCAGGGCATAGTCAAGAATTGTTGGCTCCAGAGGAGCCTATGTATATAACTGAGATGGCACTTTGAAAATCACCTGTACAATAATAAATAGGTTGACCCCAAAGATTGAAAAAATGTGAAGATGTTTAAAAAGTAGGACATACCCATTAAATTGACTATTATTTATTTGAATACATGTTTATAAATGTATGTATGGCTATATTGTTCACTAAACAATTCAATTCAAATTCAAACAGTTTTATTAATCCCTGAAGGGAAATTAAATGCTGTAGTAACTCAGTTTTTCTTCAGAGAGCCATGGTAGAGGGTTAAAGGTGTGGGCAGGAAGGATCCCCTTAACTGGTTTATGTTGCAGCAGATCTGAAGAAGGCATCTGAACCTGCTGCCTTTTGCTGAAGCCTTTTCTCCAGCTTTTTCCTGTACACCTTCTTGTTGTATGTAATCTTGACTTTAAGTTCTCTTTGTACATTTCTTAATACTTCTTAAAACTGTCTCCCTCCCTAAAAGTTTTTTTTTTCCTTGTTAAGTAGTTCTTTCAGGTCACTGGTGAAAGAGGGTTTGTCATAGGGAAATAGTAAAATGGTAAATGGCGTGTACTTCTATTGCACATAGAGCTTGGGATAAGACCAATCATCAAGAGTTGTGCTTTGGGGCGGACGCATGGACGGGTGTTTAGGTATGATTATAGCAGCAAGTGCCCAAGCAAAGCAAAACAAATATGGCTGCGCAGGTGGACATACGTGTAGAAGCGGCTATTGAATCTGTTTTAGGAGAACTAGAGCTGAGTCGTTGAAAAAATGAGCAAAGGGAAACACTTTGTGCATTTCTTGGTGGTAACGATGTGTGTGCTTTTCTCTCAACTGAATTTGGCAAGAGTTTGATTTACTGTGATTGGCTAAAGAGAAATTTTGGTAGCTGGACACTTGCTGATGCCTCCTTCAATTAGCTTAAAATATTATATCAGACAGCCCTCTCGTTTCAGATGCTTAATGGAACAATCCCAGATCTGTGTGTTGCACTGACTCAACCCTACGCACAGATCTGGAAGAGCCAGGTTATCATAATGCAGCTCAGCAATAAAGTATGTTAAGTCTTTTGTAAATAAAATAATCAGAATAGAAAACTGACAAATGAAAAATGCTGATAAAATGGGTCGAGTTGATATGAGGGGATTTTTTTCTTCCTCCTGGAGTCTGCAGGTCAGTCTTAATTCTAACATACACATTTTGCTTTTAGACATAAACAGACAATATTTTTATGAGTTTGAGTGAGATGTTTTGAGATAAATACACTGAACACATGAGTTAGCAACTGTAGTGTAACATACTCTAAATTTGCTGTCATTCATAAACCCAGATTATAGGAAAAAATTAAGAAATAAAAATAACATTTGTATTTGCATTTTACTTTAAAAACTTGAAAAAATATGAGGAAAAATCAGCTTTTAAGATGAAAGGAGATCAAATGTGAACTGTTTTTGTAGGAGATTGAGTTAACACCACTGATCTGAAGCTGCCAAAGATGAGTTTTGTAACATTCTGAAAACCATTTCCCCTTTACTTTCTTGTCATTGTATTTTTTTTCTACTTACTTCCATGTATCTAAATGCTAACTGTCAAGTTTGGAGACAGACTTTGCCTGTCCACCCTCACAAATTATCAGCCAAGTGGACTTTACAAACCACTAACAAACACACATGATCACACTCCTTCAAGAACACACACAGGGCTTGCACAAGCAGCTCGGCATGTTTGTGTGGGTCCATGACATCCAGTATCTCATCCCAGTCTGATTGGCCTTTCTGCAGGGGCTTTGTGGTCAGCAGAATCGAAAGTGCTTACTCAATACTTTGTAGTGGGTTCTTTTTTTGTTTGTTGCAGAAATGACTGACAGGAGGGTTAGCAAAGAACCCCATGGGTCACAGACAATGAAAAAAGTGAAATGATATTGCTTCTGCAGCGGGTGCTTGAGTGTGTATGGTTGAAAAGAGACCATAAGTGGAAAAATAAAATACAATAAAAGTGACAAGTAAACAGAGTGGTAAAAGGCTGTAAATCTTCGTGGTGCATTTAAGGTTCATGTAACCAATAAATTACAAGATTGGATTTATTAGTTTCTGTGTTCCCCCACAAGAATTGTTAGCATGTGACTGTGTGTTTGTCCATTAAAACGAGATGGTTTATAACAAACTACAGCTCAGTGCTGAGGTGTTTGAATGAACATTTATTGGATACACAAATGTAAAACAACAATGTACTGTATACTGGACATAGTCAACATATGTAAAATCAAAGTTGTTGTGATGTAACTAATCATTTATTAAAAATTTCTTTTATTTTAAAGAGGCCCTTCCATTCAAAACAGTTTTTCTAAGGTTTCTGTTGAATATTTTAGCTCCACAGGAGTTCTTACCATCATAGTGGGTGTGAAAACAGGTCAACAAATTCTCTTTCAGTTTTTATCTCTCAAACTATGCAGGTGACGATAAAAGTTCGAACGGCCTGTATCTGTTCCGTCACAACTCCTTTGTTCGTTAGTATTCGGCAGTACCCGCAGTTGAAACCACACCTAGCATGCTGTTGGCTAAAAGCTGTAGCATAAGACGTAGCAAACAGGAAGAGAGGACGTCTGGTGTTGACATGCGCAGCGGGGCAGGAAACAGTATACCTTGCTCTCAAAGGCTAGTTTATTAGCCAATCTGAGTCCAGCAACGTTTTTTAGATAGAAAATGTTTCATATTACTGGTTTATACTTAAGAAATAACCACAAAGTCCTGAAATTTGTATGAAATGGCCTCTTTAAAGCAACTGTAAAGGAGTTTGAAATTTTTGGGCTCAAGATGGCTCCGTCAGGCCAAACACGTAACAGCAGCCTTAACTTCGTGCATGAGGCACGCATGCATGCTGTACGTACACTCGCAGCTGAGTCAGTCCTGTTTTCGACAATTTACAGATTTGCAGGCATGACTTTGACTGAGATAATAAATGTGATGTATGATATTTAAACCAAATCATCTGTGAGCATGTCAGACAGCTTAAACATGTTTCTACTATGGGAAATATGTGGAAACTCCTGGAAGTATCAACTTTTCATGGACTCAGATAAGCGTTTGACTCACATTCAGAACTCAGGCTGGACTCAGATTTCAAAGTTGTTAAAACTGACTTTATTTTCAACAATGATCAAAGTCAGGGCAATGGGCAGGCAGAGAGACAGGTTGGGATTACTCCGGGTTTCACAGTGCCCGGGAGAGTCCGAGGAGACACAGAAGCAACGAGTGTAATCCGGGCAGGCGCTCGTGTCTGCTTCTTCTCCACCCACGCAGCTTAACTAGCAGGTGTTTCAGCGTTCCAACCAAAGATCTTCTTCCTGAGAAGATGACTCACTCAGTACAGTTGCTCACAGAACATGACAAGACTCTTCCCCCCACGTATTTAGTAATAATTTCGTACCAAGCAAAAATGACACCGACTGCTGGTCTTTTCTCATACAAAGATTCTCTCAGCATTTTCCACTTCTCAAATGCCGAACCGATCTTTACCTCCGTCGATCAGACTCAAGTTTCACCCTTTTTTTGTCACCTTGGAAAAAAACTCTTAGTTGGGTTCTGAGCTGGAGTGCTCTCTTGTTATCGGTAGAATCCATACTTCTACCGCTACTTTCTGCAGCTTTTAGTTAGCGATAGTAAACGCTACGCCTAAGCGTGGACGCGCATGACTCAATGATGCATTCGAGTGCCTCTGGAAAGTACGGTGTGTGTGTGTGTGTGTGTGTTCGACCCGAACAAGCTCTATTAATAACTAATTAATAATAAATAATAACTAATAATTAATAATAACATGATTTTTTTCTAGTGACCAGGACATTGTTGGAGCATGTATGAGGAAACAATTGTACAGTTCTATAAATTTATTTGTGGTTAAACTTGCTTAGAGTCCCTTTAAATCATGAAGCAAAGGGGGAAATCATCTGTGATAAGTGGACGATAATGTGTTTGGCTGAATAAGTGTGCATGTGTGTTGTTGTTTTTCTATATATATATATATACTGTATATACATATAATGAACCGCAGGATGGATTTTGATTAACTAATTTCTGAAGCACAAAATTCCACATCTACTTTTTTTATTTTTTTAAAAGACAGTTTTTCCACAAATTGAATAATTATTAAATACATTTTTTTTTAAATTGACATATTCTTCACAGCTGTTTTATAGAGGTAATTAACAAAAGGTAATTTATTTAACGACCACGACATTTTGAGGAAATTATGTAATTGCCATGTATATTACTACTACTAATCCCTGGTAAAGCTACTGTCATGGTATACTACCAGGCGGGGTTTGTTTCGAGCTCCAAGTGCGACCCAACTCCAAACACACACAATACTGAGATCGGTTTAACAGTGTTTATTATGTACAGTGCTCCAAATGTGACAACAACAGTAACTGTACATATAGAATAATGCCAGGACGGGAACTGGTGCGGGGCAGGAACGGTCCTGGTTGTGAGAGAGAGAGAGACGTTAGTGACAGGTGGAGATACCAGCTGCGGTGTGCGGGGATCGTGCTCTTTAAACTCACGGTGACGAGAAGCCGTGCTGTCGTGAGGAGGGATCCGTAGGTGCTGCCGCAGGGGGTGATGATCCAGGCTGTCCGAACGTTGGTTAGTGAGTCCGGCTCCAGGGGCTGTCTGCACAGTCGCTACTGTGGCAGGAGTGACAGCAGCGCGGTGACCGGTGAGGTGTGGATCCAGAGGGGACCAGAGACAGACAGGAAGCCAGGGAAAGAGCCAGTTGCGTTACACCGCAACTCGAGCATGGGAACCGTGGAGAGTCAGTCCGGTAGAACGGTAGTGAGCTGTCCACGTCGAGGCGCCGGTAAACTGGAGGAACGCTCCAGGACACGGGGCTGAGAGTAAGGGAGGAGAAGGCAGGTTAGTTACAACTAACAATATAACTGTCACTTCAATGATCTCTGGCCACTCTGTTACCACGGAAGTTAGTGGAACAAACTGGCGTCTGTCTGTGGTTCCTCCTCTGCTTAAGTACCCAGCTCTCCTGAGCTGGGTAATGATCCACACCTGAATCCTCTGATGAGCTGCTGTCACGCCCTGCAAAACAATTAGTGCAGACAACCAACCACCACACCCACCAGCAGCAGAGATCCTGACAGTACCCCCCCCCTTAATGGTCGCCTCCTGGCGGCCGGCCCAGAGCACCCACACCTGAAAAACAAAAACGGTTAGTAGGGGCGCTATACTGAGCCGGGGCGGAGGACGGGGGCGAGGAGGGCCTGGCAAGGATGGAGGAGGTGGAGGTGGCGGCAATAGTAGATGAAGTGGAGGCAGAGGATCTCTCAAAGTCCGATATGAGGGTTGGGTCGAGTATGGCGGACCGGGAAAACCCAAGACCGGTCCTCGAGGCCATATCCCTCCCAGTCCACGAGGTACTGACGACCTCGGCCCCGAGGACGGACTCCCACGATCCGACGCACGGTAAAGGCGGGGTGTCCATCTATGATGCGGGGCGGGGGAGGCGGAGTGTCAGTATTGAGGGGACTGGTGTGAACGGGTTTGACTTGGGAGACGTGAAATACTGGGTGAATCCTGAAGTTGGAGGGGAGTCTGAGGCGGACTGTGGTGGGGCTAATCACGGCTTCCACTTCGTAGGGACCCAGGAACCTGGGGGCTAATTTTCGGTTAGCTGACTTGAAGGGGAAGTCTTGAGCAGACAACCAGACTCTCTGACCTGCTACGTACGTGGGTGCCGGGATCCTCTT
>SSNP01000102.1:1138055-1177252 GCA_006937955.1 Pachypanchax playfairii
TGGTGCGGGGCAGGAACGGTCCTGGTTGTGAGAGAGAGAGAGACGTTAGTGACAGGTGGAGATACCAGCTGCGGTGTGCGGGGATCGTGCTCTTTAAACTCACGGTGACGAGAAGCCGTGCTGTCGTGAGGAGGGATCCGTAGGTGCTGCCGCAGGGGGTGATGATCCAGGCTGTCCGAACGTTGGTTAGTGAGTCCGGCTCCAGGGGCTGTCTGCACAGTCGCTACTGTGGCAGGAGTGACAGCAGCGCGGTGACCGGTGAGGTGTGGATCCAGAGGGGACCAGAGACAGACAGGAAGCCAGGGAAAGAGCCAGTTGCGTTACACCGCAACTCGAGCATGGGAACCGTGGAGAGTCAGTCCGGTAGAACGGTAGTGAGCTGTCCACGTCGAGGCGCCGGTAAACTGGAGGAACGCTCCAGGACACGGGGCTGAGAGTAAGGGAGGAGAAGGCAGGTTAGTTACAACTAACAATATAACTGTCACTTCAATGATCTCTGGCCACTCTGTTACCACGGAAGTTAGTGGAACAAACTGGCGTCTGTCTGTGGTTCCTCCTCTGCTTAAGTACCCAGCTCTCCTGAGCTGGGTAATGATCCACACCTGAATCCTCTGATGAGCTGCTGTCACGCCCTGCAAAACAATTAGTGCAGACAACCAACCACCACACCCACCAGCAGCAGAGATCCTGACAGTACCCCCCCCCTTAATGGTCGCCTCCTGGCGGCCGGCCCAGAGCACCCACACCTGAAAAACAAAAACGGTTAGTAGGGGCGCTATACTGAGCCGGGGCGGAGGACGGGGGCGAGGAGGGCCTGGCAAGGATGGAGGAGGTGGAGGTGGCGGCAATAGTAGATGAAGTGGAGGCAGAGGATCTCTCAAAGTCCGATATGAGGGTTGGGTCGAGTATGGCGGACCGGGAAAACCCAAGACCGGTCCTCGAGGCCATATCCCTCCCAGTCCACGAGGTACTGACGACCTCGGCCCCGAGGACGGACTCCCACGATCCGACGCACGGTAAAGGCGGGGTGTCCATCTATGATGCGGGGCGGGGGAGGCGGAGTGTCAGTATTGAGGGGACTGGTGTGAACGGGTTTGACTTGGGAGACGTGAAATACTGGGTGAATCCTGAAGTTGGAGGGGAGTCTGAGGCGGACTGTGGTGGGGCTAATCACGGCTTCCACTTCGTAGGGACCCAGGAACCTGGGGGCTAATTTTCGGTTAGCTGACTTGAAGGGGAAGTCTTGAGCAGACAACCAGACTCTCTGACCTGCTACGTACGTGGGTGCCGGGATCCTCTTCTTATCTGCTCGGGCCTTGTTCTGGGCGGCCGTCCGCTGGAGAGCGCTGCGAGTGGCGGTCCAGATCCGGCGGACCTTCCGAAGGTGGCCCTGCACAGAAGGAATGAGAGGATCCGGGTGAGAGTCTGGGAGGAGAGAGGGTTGGAAGCCGTGACATACCTCAAACGGGGATAAACCGGTAGCAGTGGAGACGTGCGTATTGTGAGCATACTCGACCCAAGGGAGATGAAGGGACCAGGATGTGGGGTTTAAAGAGCACACACACCGCAGCTGGTTTTCTATCTCTTGATTGAGTCTCTCACACTGTCCGTTCGTCTGAGGATGGTAGCCAGAAGTGAGTTTGGGTTTGGATCCTATGGCAGTGCAGAAGTCCCTCCAGACCCGTGAAATGAATTGGGGTCCCCTGTCGGACAGAATCTCTGTCGGGATGCCGTGGAGTCGAACCACATGTTGCACCAGAAGTCGGGCGGTTTCCTGTGCAGAGGGTAATTTCGACAGTGCAACACAATGGCATGATTTAGAGAAACGATCAATGATGGATAAAATCACAGACTTGCCATGTGATGGGGGAAGACCGGTGATAAAATCCAGGGACAGGTGGGACCAGGGTCTGGAGGGTGTTGACAGTGGTTGCAGTAGACCGGCTGGTGGTTGGTGAGAGGACTTGTTCCGGGTGCAGGTGGAGCAGGCGGCAACATAGTCCTGGACGTCCTTGTGCAGCGACGGCCACCAGAAGTACCGCCGGAGCAGCTCTATGGTCCGGCTGACTCCGGGGTGACAGGAAAGGCGAGACGTGTGGCCCCAGCGCAGGACTTGCGCTCGGACGGCTGCCGGGACGTACGTCCGATTCCGCGGTCCACCCCCTGGGTCCGGTTCGTGCTGGAGTGCCGCACGAACCGCCCGCTCGATCTCCCAGGTGACAGAGGCCACCACGCAGGAGGAGGGAAGGATGGAGGTAGGCTGGGCCGGAGGGTCATCGTGGGTGAACACCCGGGATAGAGCGTCGGGCTTGAGGTTCTTTGATCCAGGTCTGTAAGAAATTGTGAGGTGAAAACGTGAGAAGAACAGAGACCAGCGGAACTGACGGGGGTTGAGTCTCTTAGCTGCTTGTATATATTCCAGGTTTTTGTGATCTGTCCATACGATCACCGGGAGTTCTGTACCCTCCAGCCAGTGACGCCACTCCTCCAAAGCCAGCTTGATGGCGAGGAGCTCTCTGTCACCGATATCATAGTTCTGCTGGGCAGGGGTGAACCGCCTGGAAAAGAAAGCACAAGGATGTAGTTTACCGTCAGTCCTGTCGCGCTGGGACAGCACCGCTCCCACCCCGACGTCGGAGGCGTCCACTTCTACCACGAACTGGACGGAGGTATCGGGGTGGGCGAGCACAGGTACCTGGGTGAACCGCCGCTGCAGCTCCCTGAATGCATCTTCTGCCGCCTGACTCCACTGAAAGGACACTTTAGTGGAAGTGAGTGCAGTGAGTGGTGCGGCAATAGTGCTAAAACCTCTAATAAAACGACGGTAAAAGTTTGAAAAACCTAAAAACCTCTGGAGCTCCTTTCGAGACTGGGGGACCGGCCACTCCTCGACTGCCTTTGTCTTGGCAGGATCAGGCCGGACACGTCCTCCTTCCAAGATGAATCCTAAGAAGGAAACAGAGGAGACGTGAAACTCACACTTTTCAGCTTTAACATATAAGCGGTTCTCCAGCAGCCGCTGGAGAACCTGCCGAACCTGTGCTGTGTGAGTCTTGAGATCAGGAGAGAAAATGAGGATGTCGTCTAGGTACACTGATACAAACTTATTGAGAAAGTCTCTTAAAACGTCGTTGATTAGGTTTTGGAACACTGCGGGGGCATTAGTTAGTCCAAATGGCATCACAAGGTACTCGTAATGGCCGATAGGGGTCTTGAAGGCCGTCTTCCACTCGTCCCCTTCCCTGATGCGTACTAGGTGGTAGGCATTGCGGAGGTCGAGTTTCGTGAAGAAACGAGCCTTCTGAGCCGGCTCTATGGCGGAGGATAACAGGGGAAGCGAGTACTTGTTTTTGATTGTGATGCTGTTCAGGCTGCGATAGTCTATGCAGGGGCGCAGGCTCTTGTCCTTCTTTTCCACGAAAAAGAAGCCTGCGCCCACTGGTGATGAAGAAGAGCGGATGAGTCCGTTCTTGAGAGAGTCTGTTATATATTCCTCCATGGCTTCCCGCTCCTTGCGGGCGAGGCTGAAGAGGCGCCCCGAGGGCAACGGAGCCCCAGGGAGGAGGTCTATCGCGCAGTCGTATGGGCGATGAGGTGGTAATGAGACTGCCTGTTCTTTATTGAAGACCTGTCCCAGATCATGATAGCAGGTGGGGACCCGGGACAGGTCGGGTGGTGATGTGAGGACTCCCCTACCTGTGGTGCTGGCTGGTGTGGCTGACCTTAAGCAGCAGCGAAGGCAATGCTCACTCCAGGCCGCGATGCTCTGCTGCCCCCAGTTGAATTGGGGGTTGTGCTGCGCCAGCCACGGAAATCCTAGGACCAGGGGAGCCTCTGTGGTAGGAAACACCAGAAAAGACAGGGTCTCAGTATGATTGCCGGAAACAGTCAATGTAATGGGTTCAGTTCTGTGGGTGATGGTGGTCATGCGGCTATTGTCGAGGGCTGTGACGTGCAGAGGTCTGTTCAGTGGGGTTAGTGTCAGGCGTCCTTGCCTTGCCAGTTTAGGTGAAATGAGGTTCCGTTCGGAACCGGAGTCTATAAACACAGTGCAGGTAATGGGCTCACTGTGGGGCTTGTTTATAGCTGCGGGTAGCAGCAACCGGGGTTTGGCCTGTTCTGGGCCCGTCAGGACCCCCACTTTCACTGACGGGCCTAATCGTTTAACATCTGCGGGCAGGCACCTCCATAGTGGTGTGGCGAAGCACAGTACGCACAGCAACCCTCCGCTCGGCGGCGTCTACGCTCCCGTGAGCTGGGTTTCACCCGCCCTAGTTGCATGGGCTCCGGTGAGGGTGTGCGTCTGGGCGAAGGCTGCCATCTAGGGGATGGTGCAGGGCCCACATTTATGCTAGGACAGTTCAGTTCGGGTGCTTGTGCACGTCTGGGGGGAGAGTGCCCTCTTGTGTGTGGTGCTGGACTTACAGGTTGTGATGCGGTGGAAGCGGAACTGGTCACGTGACGAACCCGGAAGTGACCTCGTGTCCGTCGATCCAGGCGGGTCGTCAGGCTGATGAGACCGTCCAATGTTTTTGGTTCCTCCCGGCTAGCGATGTCCTCCTTCAGGCTTTCCGGGAGGGCGTTGTGAAAAACGCTCCGGAGGGTCTCATCAGACCAGTTCGTGCTTGCGGCGAGGGTCCGGAATTCCAGGGCAAAATCCGCCATGTGTTGCGGACGGGGTCTAAGGGCGAGGAGCTCCCGCATCGCGTCCTCCTTAGTACCGCCGTCCGAAAAGGTGGATGTGAAGGCCTCGAGGAATCTGGAATATGGAGATGTCTCTATGGGGTTAGTCTCGACATAAGCATCTGCCCACCTGAGAGCTTTGTCCCGAAGCCAGCCGATGATGTACGATGTTTTGCTGGCATCGGAACAGAAAGCTTGAGGAGCCCGGCTGAAGACGATCTGGCACTGCCGGAGGAACCCCTTGCAGTTCCTGGGGTTACCGTCGAAGGGTGCCGGATCGGGGATGGCAACCTGCCGGTAGCCGGTGTCCCGAGGCGGGGCAGAATGCACCACAGCCGCTGCAGGAGGAGGAGAGGGGCTGCGGGAAAGTCGAGACATCACAGAGGTGAGTTGAAGACTTAAGCTGTGGAGCTCAGCAGACAGGTTAGCTTGACTAGCAGCGATCTCGTGCATAAAAGAGTCATGTTTTCCCAGCAGGATCCCCTGCTGGGTTAGTGCTGTCTGGAGCTGGGTCTGGGAGCTCTCGTGGCCAGTTTGTTCTGTCATGGTATACTACCAGGCGGGGTTTGTTTCGAGCTCCAAGTGCGACCCAACTCCAAACACACACAATACTGAGATCGGTTTAACAGTGTTTATTATGTACAGTGCTCCAAACGTGACAACAACAGTAACTGTACATATAGAATAGTGCCAGGACGGGAACTGGTGCGGGGCAGGAACGGTCCTGGTTGTGAGAGAGAGAGAGACGTTAGTGACAGGTGGAGATACCAGCTGCGGTGTGCGGGGATCGTGCTCTTTAAACTCACGGTGACGAGAAGCCGTGCTGTCGTGAGGAGGGATCCGTAGGCGCTGCCGCAGGGGGTGATGATCCAGGCTGTCCGAGCGTTGGTTTAGTGAGTCCGGCTCCAGGGGCTGTCTGCACAGTCGCTACTGTGGCAGGAGTGACAGCAGCGCGGTGACCGGTGAGGTGTGGATCCAGAGGGGACCAGAGACAGACAGGAAGCCAGGGAAAGAGCCAGTTGCGTTACACCGCAACTCGAGCATGAGAACCGTGGAGAGTCAGTCCGGTAGAACGGTAGTGAGCTGTCCACGTCGAGGCGCCGGTAAACTGGAGGAACGCTCCAGGACACGGGGCTGAGAGTAAGGGAGGAGAAGGCAGGTTAGTTACAACTAACAATATAACTGTCACTCAATGATCTCTGGCCACTCTGTTACCACGGAAGTTAGTGGAACAAACTGGCGTCTGTCTGTGGTTCCTCCTCTGCTTAAGTACCCAGCTCTCCTGAGCTGGGTAATGATCCACACCTGAATCCTCTGATGAGCTGCTGCCACGCCCTGCAAAACAATTAGTGCAGACAACCAACCACCACACCCACCAGCAGCAGAGATCCTGACAGAAACTCTGATGACAGTCCACAGGCTGCATGAACATGACGCTCACCAGTAATCTGATAGTTGGAGTTTGATAGAGTTTAAAGAATGTTTCCTTCCTGTAAGTGAGCCAATGACTGTGTTTACATGCAGCCAATATAAACCTTTTACAACCCAAATATTCTAAAAACCCAGTTCCGCACGGCGGTGTAAACACTGGCAAAAACCCGAATATGCTCATAACCGGGTTTTTAAAAACCCGGATTTTACCCCTGGGGTAACCCTTTTCTAACCCAAATATTTAGTCATGTAAACGCGTATCGACATAACCCCATCAAAACGTGTGTTCTGCACAAGCTCTATTTGCAAGGAATCTTGGTCATACAGGAAGAAGAATCGGAAATGGCGTATATTGTGTCCTGAAGTAGTCGGTACGTCATGACGCTACCCCAACATCCGCGTTGAAATCGGGTTATTACAAGTTTCGTGTATACAGGGGTAACTCCCTCTACTTATGCATGTAAACGGGTTTTTCTGAACATTTCAGAAACCCGAATACTGACCTTAACCTGATCATAACTTGAATATTGGCTGCATGTAAACGTAGTCACTAAGAGTAATGTGGCAAATCTGGAAGCTTGAGTCCAGGATCAGTAAGCTTGAATGAATCGACAACTTTATAAATGTCTGGTTTGTATCAGTAATGTGAAGGAAGAGCTGCTGCTTCATTTAGGTCAGAATTCTTTGTTCACCACCAGAACTGGAACAGACTCTCACAACCTGCTACAGTAAAGAGACCCAAACAGGTACAAATGAAACAAAAACAGACCAAAACTAACTAAAAACCAAACAGTCCAAATACATTTATTAATGTTGATCATAATTATAAGGATATTATATAGAACTAAGAGTTTTTGATACAACAATATTTAATTATACACCGAGGTTTGTTTACTTGTGCGGATTCGTGTTTGTGTGTATCAGTGTGTACATTCAAGTCTCCTAACAAGAAAACATATATAATAAAATCTGTCCTGCTGCTTCAGGTATCGTGCCGACACCCAGACATACCAGCCGTACAACAAGGACTGGATCAAAGAGAAGATTTACGTGTTGCTTCGCCGTCAGGCCCAGCAGGCGGCGAAGTGAAGCGTCATCACTTACTGTTAAAGAAGTTTTGTTTTGGCTTTTTTCACATGGACTTAGTTTTATTTTATATGTTTATGTTTGAACTATTAATAAAGATTCTCATAAAATAACTTCATTGTGTTTGTTGCTTTTTTTTCTTTTTTGTTTTCTACTATGTTTTTCATACACTTGTTTAAAATTTTTATAAAGATGCATTAAAAAGAAGGAAAGTTTTTTATGTGTTGTAACAATGGTTTTTGTAATGGCTCTGAGGCTGTTTGTGAGTCGGTTTGTCCCTTAAATGGTACCACATTTGTAAGGAACATGTATTTATGGGTTGAGCAGCAGAGTTGAGTGTGTTACATAATTAAAACTAATGAGACATTTATTTTTACATGCGCATGGAGCATCATCTCTCTCGCTATAAAACATCTTTACCACAGTCTGGGACTGAACTCCAACAATCGCCCTGCAGTTTGAGCTTTAATACAAACTACCCCTTCAGTTTGGGACTAGAGAGGATAAGATGATCTGCTTGAGCCCCTGACCTGACCTGATCTGACCCTCCTACACATGTGGGATCAGCCCAGGCTGATGCTGAAGTGGTTCTCAAGTCCTAGTCCTCAGCTCATGCTGCTCAATGCTGTCCTACATGTTCTAGATGTCTCCCTGCCTCAACACCTAAATTCAAGCAGACTTTATTATTAATAAAAGGGAAAATAAATGTTTTAATGCAGTGGTTCTTCAGAGGGTTCTAGCTGTGGACAGGAAGGATCTCCTGTAGAGGGTTCTAGCCGTGGACGGGAAGGATCTCCTGTAGAGGGTTCTAGATGTGGACGGGAAGGATCTCCTGTAGAGGGTTCTAGATGNCCCAGCAGGATCCCCTGCTGGGTTAGTGCTGTCTGGAGCTGGGTCTGGGAGCTCTCGTGGCCAGTTTGTTCTGTCATGGTATACTACCAGGCGGGGTTTGTTTCGAGCTCCAAGTGCGACCCAACTCCAAACACACACAATACTGAGATCGGTTTAACAGTGTTTATTATGTACAGTGCTCCAAACGTGACAACAACAGTAACTGTACATATAGAATAGTGCCAGGACGGGAACTGGTGCGGGGCAGGAACGGTCCTGGTTGTGAGAGAGAGAGAGACGTTAGTGACAGGTGGAGATACCAGCTGCGGTGTGCGGGGATCGTGCTCTTTAAACTCACGGTGACGAGAAGCCGTGCTGTCGTGAGGAGGGATCCGTAGGCGCTGCCGCAGGGGGTGATGATCCAGGCTGTCCGAGCGTTGGTTTAGTGAGTCCGGCTCCAGGGGCTGTCTGCACAGTCGCTACTGTGGCAGGAGTGACAGCAGCGCGGTGACCGGTGAGGTGTGGATCCAGAGGGGACCAGAGACAGACAGGAAGCCAGGGAAAGAGCCAGTTGCGTTACACCGCAACTCGAGCATGGGAACCGTGGAGAGTCAGTCCGGTAGAACGGTAGTGAGCTGTCCACGTCGAGGCGCCGGTAAACTGGAGGAACGCTCCAGGACACGGGGCTGAGAGTAAGGGAGGAGAAGGCAGGTTAGTTACAACTAACAATATAACTGTCACTTCAATGATCTCTGGCCACTCTGTTACCACGGAAGTTAGTGGAACAAACTGGCGTCTGTCTGTGGTTCCTCCTCTGCTTAAGTACCCAGCTCTCCTGAGCTGGGTAATGATCCACACCTGAATCCTCTGATGAGCTGCTGTCACGCCCTGCAAAACAATTAGTGCAGACAACCAACCACCACACCCACCAGCAGCAGAGATCCTGACAGCTACAGATTCACAGGTTCTCATCATACGGCTATCTTAAAGATTTAGATTAGATGTAATCTTTTCTAGACTGATAACACATGCCACTAAATCTTCAAAAAACAACTTTCAAAATAATATCAGACAGGGGTTGTAAGGGTGCTGAGCAATAAGTACAGATATACATTAGCTAAAATTATCATCACATGAAAAGGGTTTTCCTAATCAGTAAATTAATGATACACTTCATATCGCGTGTGCTTGTTTCTTATGACACTACATTAACAGATTGGCATGTTCCTGAGAGACTGCTGACACAAATATTCTTTGCTCTGCTTGTATGATGTCATGTGACTCTGTCCGAGTTCAGGAAAATTGATGAATCACTTTGTGGCATAGAGTTGGATAGTTTCATGGTGGATTACAGACATTAAAATCTCTCTAGAAAATTGGTTCCTTGATATTCACATGCATCTTATTTTTTTATTTTATTTAAACTTACATGAATTTACATTTAAAAGCTTTATATCTGATTTGCCTTGAAAGACTGATTTGTCAGCATTAACTCAAGTGGAGTTTCTTTTTGTCAAAAAATATTTGTACAAATAGTTTGAATAAAGTGGTATATTATCTAAGTCAGTCAGTCATTTTCTGTACTCGCTTCTTCTTTTTCAGGGTTACGGGGAGCATGGTGCATGTCTCCAGAAGTCATTGGATGAGAGAGATTATTACACCCTGAACAGAGAACCATTGACACTCACACCTAGGGCCAATTTGAAGTTGCCAATTAACCTATGATGCATATTTTTGGTCTGTGGGAGGAAGCTTGAGTCCCAGGAGAAAACCCACACATGCAGGAAGAGATGTCTTAGTTGGTTTCAAACAAAGGACCTCCTTGCTGCAAGGCAACAGTGCTACCAACTGTACCACCATGCAGCCCTTATTATCTGAGCATAATTTTCAAAGGAGTCATAAACTGAAATTTTCACTTTTCCACATGAAAACGTTTATGTTGTGGTCTCATAATTTTACACTGGCTGGAAAGCCGATTTTTAAAAGTTAGTTGTTATCTACTCTGTCTCATCCGGTCTGGTAGGATTTCTGTGTCTCCAGCAACATCTATGTTATCTGATATATAGTATGTATATATATATATATAATTTTTTTAACCAGGAATAAAATCCCGTTGAGATTAAAAAACCTCTTTTAAAAGGGAGTCCTGGAGCGTTTGTTCACCCCTGGCTTCTTCAACCAGCCCACACGCATGTGCATTCAAACACAAGATGTTAGTTTCTCCCCCATCTTGACGTCAAACTGGCCAGATGTGTCACAAATTTGGGCTACATTCAGACTGCAGATCTTCAAGGTGGTATATGGAATATCTTCATTAAAAGCAATATTTTTAACAAAATAATGCCTCCACGGGGTGTTTAGAGGGTTGTAGAATTAAAATACAGCATTTCCTTTAAAAATTATATTTGAAGTAAAATATTATGAAATATTAAAGGTGGTATATGGAACTTGGAACAGAATAACACAGCACAAAGCCTTAAGCCATCTGGGTGCCAGGCTCGTTAAACCACCCCCCCCCCCACCCCCACGCTCGCGCGCCAACGCTCAGGTCGATCATTATTCCTCACCAAACCCACTCTGTTCCCCGATCCGAGCAGGACAATAAAATATAATGAGTTCAGCTCACTAATCAAGCTCTCCAGTCCCGCTGATCACACACTGACTCAGATAAAAGCAGCTCCTGTTTGAAGCTCAATCATCGATTCAGTCCGTGGCAAAGAGCTCATAGTTGTCTCGCGGCTCCAAGACTTTCTGCAATCTCCTCCTAAGATCCTCTGTCCTCCTCACACACCATCCTGCACGTCCAACTTATCCAATAAAATAAAAAAGCAATAAAATCTTCCGCAGTGTGTCTTCCAGTCAAACAAGTGACCTGAAGCTCCTCCACTTTAGCGACATGAAGCAGCTACGTGTTAGCTAGCTGCTAATTAAAACGATTCCACAAAGAACTTGCTCGTCACATGGGAAACCCCAGGGGAATCCCCTATGGCAAGCAAATAAGGTATATGATTACCACATATCCCCGGTGCTTCCAGCTGCTTGACCTGCAGACTCCACAGTTCCAGCCTCACTGTGCTGGATAATTTACGGTATTAGGCAACCCAAAATGGTGCCCGCTGCTCTGCCAGCTATTGGCTGGTAGATGTAAACAAAATGCCAACGTTGTGCCCGCCAAAATTAATATTTTACTTAAAACATCATTTTTAAAGGAAGTGCTGTATTTTCATTCTACAACCCTCTAAACATCCCGTGGAGGTATTATTTTCTTAAAAATATTGCCTTTAATGAAAATGTTCCATATCCCACCTTTAATTTTGATGGGCACGACGTTGGCATTTTGTTTACATCTACCAGCCAATATATATATAAGCATAGGTATAAAATAACATTTACCTAAGACTTTTCTTTGAAAGAAGCCCCATTGTTGTACATAAATATACTACATAACTTCAACTTATTTAGAGAGTGTGTTATTTAGTCATGGGGCTTAGCAACTGAAACTATGAAATAAACACACAGGTAAGTTTAAAAAAAACAGCATTGTTGCTCTACTATTCATTTAGCTATTTGTTGATTAGCCCTGGGATAGCTAGCAGAAATATGAAGAGCAAGACACGTAATATGTGTCAAGTGAGCAGCGTGACATCAGTCTTTGTGATACATCGTCATATTTACATTATTTGCACAGTATGATTTTCTTTGGTACCTGGTCAAACTTCAGCTCTCCCCCTCCCTCACATGCCGCCTGAGTAGCACGGGCCGGATCATACCAAAATGGGGGGGGGTTACAACTTTGTGCCATGTGCTTCGAATAGTGTGTGTAGTTTTTGTAATTTTTGTTTTAAAAATTCATCAGTCAGGCGTCTATGAAAAATATGACACTCCAAAAAACCCAGATCTTAAAATAAAAAAAATAACCCGGGCTTAAGCCCAATAAGCTTATCCCCCCAATCCGCCGATACTTGGGGGCCCCCTTAGGTAGTTGGGGCCCCACCCAGGTATGCACAGTGGCAGTGCTGCCCTGAACGCACCACAGGTGTTCATGTCGGTAGCTTTGGCTCAGAGACAGGGAGACAGCAGCTGAATAACAGCCAGTGAGTGGGTTCAGGAAACCAAACTGCAAATTAGAACGCTAAGGTTGTGGTCTTATTAATCTATTGTGTATTGTGCTGCATAGTGGGACAGTGGGCGCCATGTTGGAAATACTCAGAGCCTACGGTGTCTCCTTCCTGCCACCAATCAATGCGCCCCATATAATGACCATCCACTACAGCCAAAATATCGCAAGTGTTCTCACGAGACAATATTGTGTTTATAAAACAGGGTCAGAAAAGGGGCGTTTTCTATTTTTGTTAAGTTGTTTTTTTATGGCCTGGACAACTATTGTAGAGCATGGAGATCCATGGTAGTATTCCGTTTACCCCAACTGACACTTGTAAGAAGCCCCTGTTGGGATTTTCTTATCTAAAAGTTCCCAAATTTAAGTAAAAAATGTATGGTTTTAAAACCCTCCACACTGTTTTTTTGAAAGATTGAGTGGTTTCTTCATCATTTCAACTGGCATATTTTGCAAAGGATCAAAATCTCATATTTGTAAGGAAAAAAGTGTTTTCAGGACAGAAAGCATACTCTTTAAACAGTTTATTAAAGAGGATGTTAAGAGCAAGTAGAATAGATGGCAAACAGGTCGCACGCAGGTGACAGCACAGGCAGCTTGCTCTGGGCAAGGAGAAAAGCCGTTAGTGAGCAAGACGATCCAGGTCATACACAAAAACCTGAGGTCATCAGATCTATTACTTTCACGAGTCCCTAAGGTGTGTTGAAAATCCAGATGAGACCAAGTGTTTGCAGTAGCTGCTTCAAAATTGTGTAATATTTCCCTATTGCAGGTAAGATAGGTCTCTTCATTACATGTTTTTTTAAGCCAATTTCCAGTCCCTGACTTTGAAAACAGAGTGATTTATTTTATTATCTTAATGTTTTTTTATTAATTATGACACATTTTTGAAAAAAATATTGTGTACATTTTATGTAGAACACTTTGGTCAACAATTCTGTTTTTTAAAGTAGCTATTTTAGACATAGTGGAATATATGTATGCTCATGACTATATTATCACCCTGGAAAGACTGGGTCAGGCTGCAGTTGTGCACTAGATTTTAACCGTTTGAAATTTTCAATGACAAAACCACACCAGAGGCTGCAGACTCTTATCGTTGATACACCACTACTAAGCATTCACCAAGAACCTGACATGCTGTAACCACTCCCTTACAATGAAAGTAATGAGGGTGTTTAAAACCATGTTAGATCTATCATGTAATATGGGGAGAATGCATTCTTAATACTAAGAATACTACAAGTGTTTTGACAGTTTTTTCAATTTTTACAAGCTAACGGGGTCTTCATCCAAAGTAAAGGGGGTTCTTAGATACAGTAAGGACTAAAATATTTGCTAAATCTGTGTTTGTACAGTTGGTTGCTCAGCATCTCTCTCTCTCTTTTTTCCTTGCATTTGCAGGCTGCTTGCAGACCGCAGTTATTTGGTCAGGGGTCTTTTTGTCACTTGGTTTATGTAACCTTGTGAGAGACATCTGCAATGAGTCAAATTCATTTTTTCTCTTAGTCAAAGATATGAGCTGGAGATATACGAGGATTATAGACACATGATGTGAACTACAGACTGAAAATCCAACACTGAGGTTATTTTAAAAAAAGAAAATACAGATTGGGTTCTTTGAGGAGTTTTTGTTCTTCAGTGTTTGAAGTGAAATGATTCATTTCCTTAAAAAAGTCTTAGGATGAATTCATTTTGCAGCAATCTGTTGGGCATCAACATATAAATGTGTAACTTAAAGAAAATTAATTATTATTTTGGTTAGGAACTTTGCTTGGGTAGCACAGTCTGAAACAGGTAGTAAAAGAAAATCTGACAGAATTTACATAAAAACGTTGGTGTTTGAAGCAACAAACAATGGTAGAACAAATATTCTAATTAATATTATAGGTATTTTTATCAGACACATGCTACTTGTTTGGCACTCATCATGTCTTTCACAGCTCTTGCATATTTTAGTTCAGCTGAAGCACGTTTCGACTCATTTAGACTCATGTAATTGCCTCAAAAGTTAAAATATTCATCAGACTCATAAAAACAGCACCATTTTACTGCAGGGAGAAGATCAGCTATGCATAAGCCTTCTGCAGCCCCCCCTGAAAATTGTACATCTTTAATTGGGGATAACACTCTCGGTGAAAGTTAGTGGCTTTTCATGTATTTGGGAAAATTGTCACATCGTGTTGCTAAATTCTCAGAGCAGCCAGAGCAGCATCTTGCAAATTACAGGAGAAGCAGAGTGGAAATGGTAGACATGGCTACAGGAAATGTTTCGATGAAGAAAGTTTTTTTTTATTTCATTTTTTCAAGAAAATAGTTACTGTGAATGAAATTAAATGTGAACCTGAAGCAAACATTCTTTGAGGAAAAATGGCTGACATACAGTACATACCAGATTCTGGGTTTTATTCTAAGCACTAAACATGTACTGTAAATATGTATGGGAAATTATGACACTGCTTTTTTTTTTCTTTTGTCAGGATTTTGAAGTCACATTATGACAGACCTTTTTTTATGGATGAGCACATTTAATGCCTCCTGAACACAGGATTAAGATGCCTGTTATACTCTTTGAGATCTACAAGACCTGTTACATTGTGGCTGGATTGTGGAAAATTTGCAAAACCTGTCTGTAGTCAATGGTAATCATGACATAACTATGCTCTGTATACTCATCAAATTTGTTTTTCCAGCTATTTTTCATGTCCTGAAGACAGTCCTCACCAAGCTCTATCCACCAGCAGGTTGTTACCATGACAATACATGCATGAGAATGACGACGAATCATCGGACACAAATCTCCCAGACCACATTAGGATGCAGAGAGAGGATTACTCCACGATGCTACTGCTATGGGTATCAGGTCTGCCCCAAGTTGTTTCCATAACCTTGATATGATCGATAATGTTTATAAAAAATAAAAATAAAAAAAAATTTGAGAGACATTTTGAAGAGTTCAACTGGATAAAGATGCTTACGTAAACAGAAGGATTAGACTTTTCTGCTGCAGGAACAAAAACTTTTCTCAAACTCCTCCAGCTTCACCTGCACTTCTCACTTTTTAAATATGACACCTTTATTCAGTCATAATAAAACTTAGCTAACCTGCTAATGTGCAGCAATGTATTACAAAAGACACAAATGTTTTCAGCATACAAACTTGTTTTTTCAATTCAAGGTTTTCTCTTTGAGCCAGTTCTTTTGTTGTTTTCTTTACAGAATATACATTTACAGAATATAATTTAATTGACAACTTACATCACAAAAAAAAATCCACAAACTCTAATTAAATAGCCACTGCAAAAATAAAAATCTCACATTAAACATCCTGTTTTTTATTTATTTTATTTCATGTTTTAGCATTTTTGTCTGAGATGCTTTAAGTGACAGCATTTCGCTTGTGATTGCATTTCTGAAAATGGTGAATTGTCCAATGACAAAGCTCTCTGTAATGACTGCAGAGATGATGAGGACACACAGCACTTACATTAAAGCTGAACTGCAGCACTGCCAAGCATCACTCACAATGTAATGAGAATGTCTGCTTTAATGCTTTGTGCTTAACCTCACCATGAGGTAAGGGCGGCAGCACATGTGCGTGTGTGTCTGCATAAATGCACAAAATATAAAGTGAATACTTTACTCTGTTTCTGTGTCTTTTCCTGCTTTATGAAGTGTATCTGCTTGCATTTATCATTACAGAATAATTTAGGGCTTGCAAGGTTAAAAGATGCAGAGCAGATGGGATAACCACAGTGGTTCCCATCAGGGACCACTCCTCTCTTCAATATTCACCCTGACTACGCTCAATTTGCTCATAATTCCAACCGGTATCTGTCAATACACCTTTTGCTAAAATGATCCATTTCCTGTGAACAGGCAGCAGGAGGCATTCAAAAGTTTGGGCGCCCATGGACAAAATTAAAAAACTGTTTGCACAAAAGTTAAATGTTATATTAAATGTATAAAAATGACAGAATTAAGACCTTTTTGATTATGACTTACAGTTTTATGTTTTTTTTAGCAAAAGTTTTAACGTTTGAGTGTTGTCATTTTATACGCTGCTTGTGATTCCACAAATCAGCATTCAAATGTCATGAGATCCATCAACACCTGGGAGGGAAACCATTTTTTTTCCCCACATCCAGCAATA
This sequence comes from Pachypanchax playfairii, assembly GCA_006937955.1. Taxonomy (NCBI): domain Eukaryota; kingdom Metazoa; phylum Chordata; class Actinopteri; order Cyprinodontiformes; family Aplocheilidae; genus Pachypanchax; species Pachypanchax playfairii. The sequence goes on from SSNP01000102.1 coordinate 1,154,357, forward strand.
ACGGCAAATGTAAAAAGCTTATTAGGTAAAGTTTGCATGAAGACCTTTGACATTTAGGAGACTGGGGCTATTTCAACCCTTACAAAATCAAATCTATTTATTCCAAAGAAAAATAAAAAGAGCAGGCTTGGTATGTCTCAGAAATCAAAATGTTTTAAAACATTTTAAAACTAGATGCTATTTGGGTCTTTATGGGTTAAGACTGAGAATGAAAGGTACAGTAATAGAATTAGACCTTGTTGTCAAATCTAAATCCTGCAGTTCATGTAGAAAAAAAAACAAAGACGGCTGCTCTCTGCCACTCACCCCTCCCCTCTCTGATTTTTCTGTTGAGTTGCCAGTTCTTATGTTCATTCTCATTTAGTTTCTTTTGTATTTGTTCAATTTTTGGAAATGTCTGAAGGTCTATTTGTTCAGCGTTGAGTTTTCCTAAGTACATTTGAACGCCCCATCACGTGTAGCTCGGCTGTTCAGTTGGAAGGATGCAGTGGATTCTTACTTTTTGCTGCTGGTCGTTGTAGAATTACAGCTGCTTGTGTTGAAGACTTGGCAGCCTTACAGACTCACATGTGATTCGTTATGGAACCAGGAAGTCTGGATGTGTAAATAATGATTACGGTCCGGGCTAGCTTTTTTAAAAAGACCAAAACTACCGACCACCCAGCCAGCTGAACTCAAGATCTGTTACAATGTGACTTTATTTTCAACATCGGTGGGACATTACTGTAGACTGTTGTGTGAGTATTTCACTGGAAAATTCGTACATACTGTACCTTTAAAAAATGCTGGATGGGAACGTTTCCAAAACCTTGAAATGGGCTGTCACACGTGTCATCATGGATTCTAATGGGTTAAGAAAGCAGCAATCCACTTTTGGTCTCAGCTGCATTTGGACTAGCCATTTATTTGCTCATCAGTTCTGTTGGAGCCAAACTCTTTCTCCAACCTATAAGGCCATTGTAGAAGCTATCTACATACACAAGGTAAGATTGTAATTAATTATAACTTTTAAACTGAAACACAATTAAAATTGCTGAAATAATTTTTAAACATACACTCAATCACTTGTTTATAATGATCCCTCGTTACTTTGAAATATTTAAACTACTAAAAGTTGACTTCCTGGATCTGCAAGAGTAAAAGTAAAAAAAAGATACAATGGTGCCTCATTTATTAGTTCCTCTTCTGTGCTCTCCCACTTTTTGGCTAATGGAACAGTCTATCTTTCTGTCTGAGAACAGACCAATTTCTTGAGCACTGGCTTGACATTGTTGATCAGGAGCTCCTGCAGCTCATATCTCCCCCTTCAGAAGACTTTGGGCTCTTAATCCCCAGAGCCTAGAGATAGGCCAGTTGCATCTGAGTCACTGCTTTGGCTCAGTAGGACTGGACAGGAGTAGGATGTGTGTGTATGTGCATCATTTTTATGTCAACTTATGCCTGGATTCAAGCCTTGTGGCTAGCTGCAGTTCAATCTGAAGCTGTCAGTCTGCATTGAAATAGATGGGTGAGTGACATATTTGTGTTTGTATATTTCCACCATAATGTTTTCAAGTATCTAGGGTGCATACATTTCATGGTGGTATGCAGTGAAAAGTGTAAAACCTCTGTATGTGTGTGTGGAGTACCGGGTACAGGACACAGCAGGATGGTAGTGAGCAGATGGAACGCTTGATCCAAAACCCAACTGAATGCAGTCTGTGGGGACAGTCACTGCAACACACTGTCGTATGGACAAGAACCCAATAATACACAAAGATTGGTATACAAGTGAAAAACTATTAGTTACTGTCATTTGTACATATTACACAGAAAATTCAAAGAAATGTTAGTGTTTTTACCTCCCATTGTCAGTGTTACATATTTCCTGGTCAAACCTACCCTTTTTGACACTATGTCCATATTATAAATTTATATTTATACATCATTTAAAAGGGGACTGGGTGAGGAAGGTTCTGGAGTTTTTCCGAACGATCGCTCTGTTCTAGATTGGTGGTCAGAACTTTGGTTTTTGTTCTCCAAAGGGAGCCGCGGTTGAGCCACTGTCACAACCCTGCTGTGTATCTGCTTTGCATATGTGAGTGAGCTATCCACCTTGATAGAAGATCTTTGGTTAAGTCACGCTGATTTGGAGGGAAATGAGCAGATGTTGCCAAACAATCGGCTTTGTAAAAAATTGCTTGCAAACCAGTTAATAACAACAGAAAACACAACAATGAGCCTGGTTCTTCCATGTTGATTCTTGATATTCTTTTGCTGCTTTGATCAGTGACGCTACTCGCTGCTGTGCTGATGCACTCCAAAAGAGAATTAATGGAATGTAACTCACCGTAGCTGACGACAGAGCCATCATCTCGAACAAAAAAAAATCCTTTTATGTCCAGTTAATGTACTCCAACCAAGTATTTAGTCTTCCTTAATCTAATTCTGCTGCTAAAAACATTTGTAAATTCATTTTTTGCATGTATTTCTCCAAATGTTTACATCATGACTACCAGTTAGCACGCGCTTCTTGTTCTTAATAATTATTTACGGCTGGCAAACGAAGAATTGGTAAGTCACTGCCACCAACTTGTAAGAGGTGACGGTGGTGTGCGGCTGGTGACGAGTTTTGCCCACAATGCAATGGGGATGAGGTCCGACTCTCGCAACATATTTCTGAGCCGAGCCCATCATGGATGGGCCTGATATGTGAATGGGCAGGCCTAGCCCACCCATGACGCCGGGACTGACGGGAGCATGAAGCTATTTGGAGATGGTGTAGTAGCCTTTACATTTAACATCTAAAATCTTCTCTGTAAGCTTTTCAAGCAATTTTGGTCTTTAGTGGTTTGGTATTGTTGTGTACACCACACTGAACATGGACCACAGAGCCTGTTTGTTCCCTTTAAACTGGTTGAATGGCTTAATAATCTCTTTAGGCCAACTAGCAAATCTGTTTATAGTATTTTGGTATGTATTTATAAAATAAACAAATTATTCTGTTCTCTATTATTCCCTCACTTGTATTCTATCAAATACTAATGGTGTGCAGGTACAGGTCAGACAATTGCTTTTCAATTAATCACTTTTCAGGAGAAATAAAGCATTGTTTCAATAAGCAGTAAGAAAACCAACTAATTAGGTCACATGCATGACCAGTCAAGGTTTAGTTTAGTCTATTAGTTTATTTGAACACTATAAAAAATAAAAGGTTAAAAGTGACATGCACACAAACAATCACTTCTAATGCATAGCACTAGAACAAAACATTTAATGTTCCAAAGGGAGTAGGAAGAAGCAAAGCTTCAGATAAAGATTCAGATAAAAAAAGTTTACAAGTAGTGTTTATTTTTTGTTGTTGCTGTTTTTTTTTTTTTACAGAGAAGGTTATGTCTTTAAACCCCTTGCTTTTGTCTTTTCCTGTCACTGTCAAGACAGAAAATGTTCACTCCCTGGAACTGACGTGAAAGTGCATTAGAGCTGAACATATAGGACATTTGTCAATCAGACTCTTAAAATTCGTCTGAATAGTAACCTAACGAAAACTGTTTTGAAAAAAAAAATCCTTTTCTGAGTTAAATAACAAATGGTTGACTTTGTTTTTGGCAATCAAACAAGTTTAGGAGTCACAGATTTAATGTCTTTGCTGATTAGTTTAGCATTTGAAGAAGTAAAGTATCATGAGTTAAAAGCAAGCAACTAATCTGTAGTTATGATTTTAAAATTTTAATTCATACTTTCTTGTGTGTGTCTCCTCCATCACATCTGGTATTTTATAGTTGGACCTTGCTTTTGAATGATTAAACTTGCATTTAGTAGAGAAAAACATGCGTTATATAAAAAATAAATATATTTTTTTGAAGTACTTTTTTTTTTTACTTGGATAGTTTTTAAGAGTGTTTATCTCTAGGAAAATGAAAAGTTGTTTAACCTGCAAGATGCACTTTAAAGCAACAAGTTGATGTGTTTAATCCCTTGGCTGTTTTCTTTCAAACATCAGTTCTTAGTTTATTAAGTCAAAAACTGTAAAAAAAAAATCCCTTCCCCATGTCTTCAAGTAGTGAGTTTCATTTCCATGTTTATTTTGTTTAGGATTCACATTCAATTTCTTTTAGTCCTACAATGATAATTACATTCATAGGTGATTAATTATGCACATATTATAGTGTATTATTTGTTGAGAGATATGTTAAGGTTGGTAGCATTATAAGATAACTAATTGAACTATCTATGCGACCAGTTAGATGTTACAGTATCACATTTGATCCACAAGTACATGAATTGTTTTATCCCTGTACAAGACCAAATCAAGATGAATTACTTGTTTGAAGCCATGATTCTCAGTTCTTTCCTCTGGACCCACTGCCCTGCATGTTTTAGATGTTTCCCTCTTTCAGCACACTTGATTTCAACTAATGGGTCATTAACAGCCTACTGCTGACCTTGGTAACCTGCTGAGGAGGTAATTCAGTCATACGAATTAGGTGTCGTAGAGCAGGGAAACATCTAAAACATGCCAGGCAGTGGGAGAGCAGGACAAGGATAGGAAAACTGTTGTTTTAATGGTCCCCCAAGGTGAACTCTGAATCCTTTTTTAGTGATGACAGAGATGAGACGGCTAAATAATGAAAGAGATCACTGAGCTTCGGAAGCAAGAACATTAAATAAATTAAAACAGGCTTTTTATGTGCTAGTTATTAAAATCAATGTTTTATTCTTCATTCAATCTGATCTACGGTGAATGTTACTTTTGAAGATTACAAGTCTAACACAATTATTACACCATATAACCACGTTTTAGTCCCAAAGGGAACCTCCCTGTACTGTTCAGTAGTTTACTGCCAGATGAGGCCTCTGAAGTCAGCTCCAGCCACTGGCCACTGTCATCTGCACTGTGCTGCCAGTGACCGAGCTGTTTCAGCCACACGGACACCTGAGAGCTCTGAGACGCTGCCAGTAACGAGCTGTGGCATCTGCTCTTCTCCGACCATCTAGTCTAATGTGCCGCTGGCACTGTTGGTTTCTTTTATGGTGTTTGTCAATTTTATATTTTTCACTTTATGTAAAACTTGAACGCTGTTTTGTTAAACAGGTCTTTTTTATGATAAATGAATTTAATAATAATAAAAAGAAAAGCAGGTCATCCAATGTGTTTAAAATATTTTTTTTTCTCCTCTGCAAAGCACCGCATTGCATAATATTGGATGAGTGGCTCTACTCCAACGCAGCGTACAATACAGGTGATAATAGAGTTTCTGAAGTGGTGATAAAGCTAATTAGCTTTTTTTTGTGAATTTTCGTCACTGTGACTGTTGTGTTTGTGTTTCAAAAGCTCCAACCTTCATGATTTTTTGTTTTATTTAGTTTTTTATAAATAAAAAGTGAAAGAAATTTATGAGAACTTTGAGAAAAATTGGTGACCAAACTTCAAGTAAAATAAGAGGAAATGCAAAAAAGAAAAAAAACACAATTTGATCAATTCATAACAAGGAAATTTGTATGACATTAATGCATGTGTTACAGTATGTCAAAAGCCCCTCGTGATCTGGCCACATATAAAACTTGTCCCTAAAATGTCTTACATAGTAAGTCAATATGACTCCAACTAACAATGTGCATATTGTAAAGTTTTTGTGTTTTAAACTGGTTGGTTACAGTCATTGCCTAAGACACTGCCTCTAGTATTTTTAACTATGCATACTGTATATATTACTGGTAAATATCAAAGAAGTTAACTAATGAATACATTATTCTTCAGAATGTCTGTGTTTATGTTTTGCATGTGAGTAGCAGCCCTTGTAACTTGATGAGATCTACTCTAAAAAAATGTTAGGAAACACTGATTAACAAACCTTTCAATCTATCTGCGTCAAGATTCAGCTGGCTTCGTGCTGCAACCCATTAATATTCATTATTCGAATTTGCTGGACTCAGATTGGCTAACAAACTAGCCTATGATTGCAAGGCATACTGTTTCCTGCCCCGCTGCGCATGGCAACAGCACACGTCTCTTTTGGTTTGCTACACCTTATGCTACAGCTTTTAGCCAGCAGCATGCTAGGCATGGTTTCAACTGCGGGAGCTGCCGAATACTAACGAGCAAAGGAGTCGTGACAAAACAAATACAGGCTGTTTGAACTCTAGAGAACTCTGGTTTTATCGCCACCTGTGTAGTTTGAGAGATAAAAACTGAAAGAGAAGTTGTTGACCTGTTTTTCACACCAACTATGAAGGTAAGAACACCTGTGGAGCTAAAATATTCAACAGAAACCTCAGAAAAACCTAACTCTAAATTAAATCCTTTAATGGAATGGCCTCTTTAAGAAAACTAGATGGATCTATGTAAAAATGTTGTTGTTTTGTCTTGGGCCAACAACTTTAATAAACTTTACCCATGGGTATAGGCCATATGTAGACATTCTCTATACACTCATCTTCTCTGTCTTCATTCATGTGTGCGCTTCATTTCACTAAGATCACCTGCTACAAGGTTAAGTAAGCTGCAACTTATCATTGACCTTCTCTGTCACCACCTGGCTCATGGATTCAGACGTTGCCAGCTCCTGTGGTTAGTTTAAGCCAAAGTCATGTTGAGTTTTTTCAAATGTGTGCTTACCAAGACATCTACCTTGTCTTAGCTGTTGCCAGAGCCTGCTGGAGGCTGACCTTACCCTTGCCTGCTATTTCTGAAAGTGAGACTGACCATAAACCATAAAAATTACCTCATGGATAAGAACCTCAAGTATTCAACTCAAAAGTCAAACATTGTCAAGCATACCAAAATGTCAGAATAGTGAAAATACAACAAACCAGGCCTGAAATAAATCCAGACAGTCCAAGGAAAAAGAACAAGTGTAAAAAGGTTCCAGGTGAATGGAAATAAAGCCTACTTTATTGTCTATTTTGTCTCTGTAGAAATGGTAAAAAAAACTCAGTTATAAGGCAGCTGGTAGATGCTAGGCTATTCTTGAAACTTCTGTATCTCCAGTTGCAGAACAAAAAAGGCAGGTGATTGTCATATTATCAGATATTGTCCCTTTTCAGGGCAATGCACCACCCACAGAGATCCATACAGATTTTGCAGCAGGGACCATTTTAACTATTGCTAAAAGTAACATAAAGTGAGTACCGTTGCACATGAGTGGAAGATTCTGAGAATTTGTCATTAATAAATAAATTAAATTATTAGATAACAAAAGGTTTGAAGACATGAATCTTTCTGAAGAATATACTTATTGGACCAACAGCATAAAGTCCATAACATTTGCCCAGACTTTGTTGCAAAAAAGCAATGAATGTGCACATATAAACTCATTTATTTCTGTGTATGTATTTGCATGTGTAGGTCTTTGTATGTGTGGCAATCCACATGTGCATATTTTAGTCTGTAAAGGTGTGTAAATGTCAGCTTGTCAGAGCAGGTGTGTTGTGACAGACTGGTGTGACATTTAACTGAAGTATTTTATTTGATTATTTTGTATGTACACTTACTATCTTTGTCTCACACAAATAAACATCCACACATACTTAGAAACAAGAATATCCATGTGCATATCAGACTCTTAAAGACATGCACTTTGTTCTTCATAGCAGAATTAAGATTTGGGCTACGTAAAATACTTGTCACCAAATAGGAGTGTACACATTCTTATGTCTTTATTTTCCAAATCAATGTAATTTGAGCTGCTAACACACAAAGTCCCTTTTATCAGCAGTGGTGTGATGGGTCTAAAATCAATTTGGTGATAATGGTTAAAGGGTTAGTTTTGGTATTTAGGTATATTTTTTCATTATCAGCATTAGTTTTCTTACTTTACAAAAAAAAAAGAAAGATGGCAGCTATTCAGATATGCGTCAGTATTTTGGCAGATTTCTTTTTTTAAGGATGCATGGAGGTCATCCATGCAGGTTAGTGGTGTGATGATCAACGGGCCGTGGGGATTTACTCCGACTGGTAGATCTCCAAATCAGGGTGTCATGAGATTTGGGTATTGTGGCTCCCTCTCCCAGGTGTTGATACAGTTCTTAAGATCCAAAAGAAACAATAAATACACATTTGTTTCTTTTATATGCACTGCTGTCCATTAAATAGGAACAATTGTGGTTCATGTATTCATTTTATTCTCATTTAAATGTGTGAGTGTGTGTGTGTGAATGGGTGAATGACAGACTGTAGTGTGAAGCGCTTTGGGAGTCGTAGGACCTGAGTAAAGCGCTATACAAGTACACACCATTTACCATTTATACAAATCAAAAATAACCCTTTTGACTAGGTGCAATGATTTTATATAGTACAGAGTCCCAGTTCACCAGGTAAAACAAAGAATAAATTACACTTACAAATTTTACAACAACTTTATAGGCAACCATGTATATTTTTTTTATATAGGATAAATGACAAAGAAATTCAATTTTTATGTTGTAAATCTTTGCTATATAGACTGGCCAGGTTTGAAATACAACTTGTTTGTTAAAATTACTTACTGAAGGGAAGCAGGTTTTGTGAAGCCATAAATCAATTGACTCAGTTGAACATGTACACTTGATTGTAAGTTTGAAACAATTGACGGTGTGAAACCAACCTTGTGGTCAGATATTTATTTCCTGTTTCTGTGGGGAGCAGTTCGACATGGGACTTAAGCACAAGTGGACAGAGCACAACATGTATGTGGTGCACAAACTGTGTTGTTCCATGCAGTGTACAAGACCAGTGGTTGGGATCATTTACTGACAGCTGCCTTGCTGTTTTCCCTGTTGTAGCTGCCAGTGTCCATGCACAAAATGACATGAACTGCGGCACATTTGCACCTCACTCCATCAATGTTGCCTCAGCAACACTTCAATGGGGAAGGGTGAGAGAATGGTATTATTTTGGTAACAGCAAACAACACAGATTAACACCTGACTTAACAGGAGTGCAAACACTTGCAGCAAACTGGGAACATTGCACACTGCTGTGATTTTGAGACCTGTTGTAACACCAACAAAAGAAGCCAACACTAATGGAGATCTGCTCATGTTAACCATTACCTCCTTCTTCTACCTTCATATTTTCCAAACAATGTAGAGTTTTAGGTTTGTCTGATAAACTGTCAAAAGGATGACAATTCAAAAAGTTTAATCAAACCCTAAGACAATTAAAACAGAAATATTAGGATGTCACATGTTCATGTCTGTCCTTACCAGACTTTTCCAGTTGCTGCAGTCTACAGGCCAGACTAAGAAGTGGGGGGTTGATCTACCAGTGGTGTACATTCTTTCTGCCATTTGGATCATGACAGCCTGGGCAGAGGAACAGTAAAGCTGGTTTGGAGAGTTGCCTCAAAGCAGCTAATCCATTCAGATGCTTCCAATCAATTCTGATACCACCATGATGGGACTTGCAGAGGAATAACAAACAAATCTCTACTGAGAGGAGAAATAAGGCTGTTAAGGATAATGGCGGGTGTGACATAGACGGTTGTTATTAGTGACAAAAGGACATATTCAAGTGTTCTATTCATAATGTATTCAGTCATAGCCTCAACAAATGTGAGGGTCGCTGAAGTAATATTTTATTCTAAAAAAAGAAACCCTAAAATTGCTTCTGGTCTAACGGCATTCCCCAACATCTTAAGAAGAATAATACATGATGACTGAAAGTACAAATAAGAGAAACAAAATTTTCAGAAATGCAGCATTCAGTATGTGATAGCCCATTTTTACACTAAGATCCCTGAAATTAAAGTTCTTCTGACTGACTTGAATAAAATGTAAATTTGCTAAGAAGACAATAGAATATCTTTGCAAGGGGGAAGGGGGTTTGTTTTACAACAATACACCAACTATGAAGCTTTGGATAAACAGGTTCTCTACTTTTCTGTAACTTATTTTATAACTAACTTGTGGCCTAAAATATATAGAACACATGCACTTCACATATCAGTGGTAATCTGTTGACAACACTGGGTCTATGAAATAAATGCTTTTGTACAATTTTGGTGAATTTTCGGATAAAATATTAAATAAACAGTCAACATGACGATAGTGATGTCACATGATCACTGCAGTGCAGTCTGCTGTTGATGTCATGGCTGACTGCTGGTCTGAAAACTTTCTTGTACCAGTAATCGAAAAAAAAAAAATGTTCTGTAATCTTTTATCTTTTATGGGCATCTGAGTAGAGCGTCAGAAAAATGACCAATTTGTGCCGATATCAGACATCAGTATAAGATTAGTCACTAGTCTTAATTTTAAGACTATTGGCATTTATGTGCTCCATTAATAAGCCTGTGACCTCATCAAAGTTGTATTTTTGTAGAGAACAGATCAGGGTTGTTTCCAGATCCAGGCCTCGAGGGCCACTATCCTGCATGTTTCAGATGTTTTGATGTGTTGGTGTGTTGAAGCAGGTAAACATCTAAAACATGAAAGATACAGTAGTGGCCTTCGAGGCCTGGAGTTTAACACCCCTTCCCTACATATTTGCCAACATGTTTGCAGAACAATGAAAAAGCCAAAGAGGAAACAGAGCTGTGGTCAAAGGAACCAAAACAAGGTCCAAATCCAGAAACTCCAGGCAGAAAGACATTGTCAAAATCCACAAAATGATTGGTACACACTATGATCAAAGTTGTGACAAGATAAATGCTATTGAATGACAGGGCAAAACAACAGTCTGGCAGTGACTTACAGCCAGGCTATAGCTTAAGTGTTGCCAGGTCAAATAAAAGGTTGTTTGAAACCTATGAGCTGATTGAGAAACAGGAAGTGACATAAAACTACTAAGAAAATCTACTAAAATGGCTTAACAGACCTCACTCAGGACAGTTATGCACAAAATGTTGATTAATTATACACGTCTTATCAACAGAAATTGTACTCCATAGTGTGTGTCCATGTGTGTATGTATGTATATACAGTGTTGGGAAGGTTACTTTAAAAAAGTAATTAGTTTTGGTTACTCAGTACTTTTTCCAAAAAGTAATTGAGTTAGTAACCGAACAACTTTACAAAAAAGTAACTAGTTAACTGAGAAAGTAACTGACTACTTTACTAAAAGAAACAAATTCCTTGTATTATGCACATAAAACTTGGCAATAAATCTAATTCGACATACAGCCTACCAGCAGTGGGGATCGAACCCTGCAGCTTCAAATGAGAGGCAGACTCCCTCCCGCTAGACTTCGGTAGCTGGCTTATCTTGTACCACACCCAGCCTCCATACAACCATGTGTATGTGTGTAGCAACATCACGCAGTTTATTTTACCAATTCATAGTAAGACACTGCATTTTACGTTCACTAATGATAACGGCATTGTAATGTTGGAAATTGTAATTAATTAGATTATGAAAATGAAAATGAAAAATGAAAATGAATGAAAAAATGAAAAATACTTTATTTATCCCAGAAGGGAAATTCAAGGAGACATGGAGAACAGCTTGACCTTCACTCTCCAGGCTGCCAAGGGTCCATTATTCCATTACTGAAAGTCCAACCATGTTGTGTAATGCTGTTAAATGGCGTTATTCCAAACACTATGTAAATATCTGTATATACTCTTTTGACCAACAGTTGTCGGCTTCTGCTGCAGTTATGGTGTACTTAAATGTAAGTCATTTAGATGAAAATGAGTAACAATATTTTGTTACATGGACTTCTCAAAAGACATTGAAAGCAGGTAGAAAGCTGGGCACGTGCAGAACCTTAAGGCAAACTGAGGACAAAAGTATTCTTATTAAATAATCCCAAACCCATTTGTTAGAAGTATTTTCAGTTTGATGCACCTTGTACATGTTTGTCTATAAATGCAGGCTGTCATGTATTGGAATTCTTCTGAGTTGAGTGATATTTGCTGAATGTCTCCTTATAGAGACAAGAAATAAACATCTTAACCCAAGATTTGACTCAAAACATTAATTATGTCTGACTTACAATTGGGCATAACTGTGAATTTTGTGAAGTCATAAATCGTTTGACTTTGTTGGACATGTCTATGTATTGAGTGATTGTAATAAACATTATGTTGTACTAAAATATTCACATGCAAGTTTGTATATGAGAAAAATAGTGCATGTTTACAACTGTAAACTGGTTAATGGCTACTGAAAATTAAAAAGTATTCAAAAGCATTGACAGTTTCACTTTTTAACAAATATTTTATTAATAATCTGATCATTCAAAAAAATAGATAAAGCAGACATTTTTAACATTATGCATTCTGCACAGTCTTGGGGAAAATATAATGCCTATTTATAGTTCTAAAAACCAGATATGTTTACACTCCCTTTGTGCAAGGATATTTAATAGTTTCCACTGTAAACATAACTTATTTACAATTCAGTGGATTTTAGACATAAGAATTTCCCTTCATCAGATATTTTGTCATAATGATACATTTTATTTCTAATGTGTGTTATGTTTCTGTCAGCTCCCTATGTCCCAGTTCATTAATGTTATTCCAAATCCACGAAAATCCACTTTGTACTGCCCCAACTAAACTGTCCGACTCAGTCAAAAATGTTCAGACCAATCATGTGTTAGCATTGTGCTTTGGGGCGGGTATTCAGGTAGGATTGGCAGCAAGTGCCCAGGCAAACATGGCTGCGCTGGTGGATGTACGCATAAAAGTGGCTTTAGGAGAACAGCTTTGTGCATTTCTTGGTGTTAACGATGTGTGTGCTTTTCTCCTGACTGGATTTCCAAGAGCTTAATTTACTGTGATTGGCTAAAGACAAATCATGATAGGCAGATACTTGCTGGCGCGTCCTCCAATCAGCTTAAACTATTATACCAGATATCCCTCCCTTTTTCAGACACTTTCACACAGAGAAATCCCAGATGTTTGCATAGCACTGACTGGACAAGGGGCTACACATAGATCTGGCAGAGCCAGGTAAATCCTATTCACCTGTGCTCATTCTCTCTGGTCATCACAGCACCTGGTCACGCCCTTTATAAGAGGAGTCATGGCACTCAGTCAATAGCTATTTTTTTGGCCATTCTTGTCTCACCAACCAGCATACTTGTCTGAAAGTCTAAATCTATGGTATGGCACCAGAACGTACCTGACCCTGTCTCTTGTCTGCCAATCTTTGGACTTTTCTGCTGACTATTATTCTCTGGTTTACCGACCTGGAAACAGCCTGCCTGATTCTGTCTTCTGCCTCCACCCCTGCCTGTTCCTTTGCCTCTTCGGATTTCTGTAAATCAAATTGTTTCAGTTTATTGGATTACCTGTGGAATAATGGATTGGATTAGGCTTCAGAACTGTTTGTCAGCACATATAAAGTGGATTTGATTAATCGTGCTTTGGAACTGCTTTCAGAACTGGTCGTTTGTGGACTCGCCACTAATGTGGCTAACTGGAAGTAGCCCGACCAATTTCCTGTTTCATGTTACCTACTTATGTAGGCTGCTTACCTCCAAATGAACTTGTTTTCTCCTCCAGTACTTTTGGGTATTTCCTGTACCTGAATACTGAAACAACAATCTACTACTTACCCTGGAATTCCTCCATCTTGCTGTGATGCCATCCTCTTCACTGGGCGCTTCATCTCCTCGACTCACCTGTGAAGAAAACAGAGCTAAAGACTGAGTCAAAGGGGTCCAAATTCTTCTGGTGTGACTGTAACCCACTTTTTGATCATCACTAATCGCTTTGTTTTTGTGCTGCAGATATGTCCAGAAACCTGAGGGTACCTGGCCTGAGGGAGATCCTCCTTAAGCACATTTTTACAATAAACATTGTTATTCTTGAGTTGCCTTACATTGAGAAGGCTGGAGAGTTTCTGCATGGAGTTTGCATGTTCTCCCTGTACGTGTGTGGGTTTTCTCTGGGGACTCTGGCTTCCTCTCAATTGGCAGTTCTGAATTGTCCCTATTATGAGGGGTTGTTTGTAGGGATGTGCGGATCGATTCTAAAAGATCGATACCTCCGATTCCAGCTTTTTATGTTTTGGAATCGATTATCTTATTAAAATATCAATATTTTAGTACTTTTAAGTCAATATGTACTTTGTCATTAACTGGAAAATTGTATAAATCATGCTCAGCTGGTCGGAACTACTTCTTTTTCCGCCTAGCAAAGTGTGTGACATTACAGTATAAAAGCAGAAGGACGCAGAGGGGCGCTCCTTACTTGTTGCTGCAGTCCGCTCGCTGTCAGCTAGAATTTACACGGCAGAACAAACACCGTCGTGTGTAGAGCAACTTTAGTGTCACAAACAGCATCGATGCAGTACGTAACATGTATGAAGACTGTGAGTTGTTCACCACTAGCATGCTATGTGCTTTTACACCGGCAGGATCTGTGGAGGAAGTCTACTGGGTGTACTATCAAAATAAAAGCACTAACTTCCAGTCAAGCGTTACAGATGGTGTGTGGAATATTAACTTTTCTTCTCCAAATGGATGCAGTAACTCAGTGTTCCTGTCCTTAAAATTACTGAACCAACACGTGGAAACACTATAAACATGAAATATTTAAAAATAAATCATTAAACAGAATATGAAGATGTCATGATCAGAGAGAGGAGAGGAAGGATCAGGTGCTGCGAGGGTGAAACAGACATCCCTTTTGAAATCCTTCAAGGATCCAGGTAGGACAGAGTGTGAAGTTGTTGAGACTTTTTGCACCATTTTGTAATTGGTGAAAGTGATTTAAATCCTCTGGTATATAGGTACAGTGGGGCAAAAAAGTATTTAGTCAGCCACCAATTGTGTAAGTTCTCCCACTTAAAAAGATCAGAGAGGCCTGTAATTTTCATCATAGGTATACCTCAACTATGAGAGACAAAATGAGGAAAAAAAATCCAGAAAATCACATTGTCTGATTTTTAAAGAATTTATTTGCAAATTATGGTGGAAAATAAGTATTTGGTCAATAACAAAAGTTAATCTCAATACTTTGTTATATAGCCTTTGTTGGCAATGACAGAGGTCAAACGTTTTCTGTAAGTCTTCACAAGGTTTTCACACACTGTTGCTGGTATTTTGGCCCATTCCTCCATGCAGATCTCCTCTAGAGCAGTGATGTTTTGGGGCTGACGCTGGGCAACACGGACTTTCAACTCCCTCCAGAGATTTTCTATGGGGTTGAGATCTGGAGACTGGCTAGGCCACTCCAGGACCTTGAAATGCTTCTTACGAAGCCAGTCCTTCGTTGCCCGGGCGGTGTGTTTGGGATCATTGTCATGCTGAAAGACCCAGCCACGTCTCATTTTCAATGCCCTTGCTGATGGAAGGAGGTTTTCACTCAAAATCTTACGATACATGGCCCCATTCATTCTTTCCTCTACACGGATCAGTCGTCCTGGTCCCCTTGCAGAAAAACAGCCCCAAAGCATGATGTTTCCATGTTTGTCTCTCATAGTTGAGGTATACCTATGATGAAAACTACAGGCCTCTCTGATCTTTTTAAGTGGGAGAACTTACACAATTGGTGGCTGACTAAATACTTTTTTGCCCCACTGTATTTATTTGTTGTAGTCAAATGAGAACAGCCACTTAAATAAACTAATTTTAAAATGTAATTTTCCAAAAAGAAAATTTTTTTTGCAAAGTAATCGGTATCGCCGATACTGGTCTAAAATTTACTTGGTATCGGATTGGAAAGAAAAATTGTGGTATCGCACATCACTAGTTGTTTGTCTATATGTGGCCCTGTTATGGACTAGCGATCTTTTCCAGGGTGTAACACCGCCTCTCGTCCAATGACCGCTGCAAATAAACACTCCTCATGACCCTTAATAGGAATAAGTGGGTATAGATAATGGGTGGATTCCTTTTTGCTAAATTGTCTAATTGGGGTGCATAATTTTGGGTTCATCCAAAACCGTACATAACACAATAAGCTAAAATCTATGTGATTTTGATACCAAAATAAAACTTTATATTATGCTAAAGTTTGATTTAAAGTTTTGCTTAAATTAAGTGTTGATGAAGTTGTTTCCTATATAATCTGACCATAAATCAAAAATTATTATTATTACAGAATGTATACAAGAAAAACCTGTCTGCCTCAAAAGTTATAAAAGCCTGAGTGGACATGTTTTACTTTTTAGAAACCACAATAACATCTGTAATCTTACATTGTATTTAGCAAACACTTTTTCATCAGAGCAAATTGGGTCACATTAATGAAGAAACTGTTGCAATTTTAACTATATTGAAGATTCTTTTTGGCCACTGGTAAAAAATACATACTGCAAAATGTTTTGGTTACAATTTATTTTACAATTTTTTTTCAGATTTTTTATGTTTTTTCTAAAATATAAAATGAAATCAGCTGAGGTAATAAAGCTGGTGTTTACAAAACAGTGCTATGATCAGAAACATATGGAGAGACTTCTCATTCAGTTTAATGGTCAGTTTTTTCATTTATTTCAAAACTGTTACGTTTCTCACTTCAGCTGACCCACAACTGTAGTGGTTAAGATGTATGAAGAAGGTTGTGACATGGCAGCAACCTGCAACATACCAGCACTCTTTTCAGTTTTATTCGTCACATTTAATATCATGAACTCCTCTCATCTGGCCCGTTATTTCACATAGACTGTTTCATTCAAACACAACATCTAAGCATGAGGCAGCATGACACAAATTGGGTTGCAGTGATGGAACATCTGCCGCTTACTTTATGGGTCACATTCAAGGTTAGCTGTTCACAAAAAACAGTTTTACCCATTCAGAAACATCCTCTTGAAACCCTCATAGTCAAACGTCTTTGAGAGCTTCTTTTATGATGAGGTTCTGCTCTCGTTCAAACTAATAGAACTGTGGTGTTGTGTAAGAGACACATGAGTTTTCTCTAACATATTCATTCCACCAGACTTTGTTTTAGAAGTTTTTAGAAGGATGGAATAACAACCAACCAAAAACATAACAAAGTTATGCCTATACATTATTAGCAGTTTTAATTCATTAATAAATGTAAGTTCCTTTATTTGAAATTGTCCCTTTGCTATAAACATAATGCTCTTATCAAATTCACAGAGTTTGCCTACAGTACATTCAAATTTTCCTGGCAACGGAATTGATTACCACCCTAGAAAAGTGTTAATTTAGGTTTTTAAATGTTAAATAAACTAAATGTGTATAGCATATGGCAATGCATCAAATTACATGGTTGTTTGCGGCAGAATTAGCATTTTAAGTCATGTAGCATGTAGCACTTCTAGTTAGAATTTCAAAATATTTCAGCTGGCATAAATATGTAACGTTCCCACAATCCTGTATTATTAATATCATAGGATAATAACTTAAAAAGTAAAAAGGTATACACTAATTTCTACAGTAACCCACTACAAAATATCATAAATGTCTCTTTAAACCACAACCAGTTGGATCTTTTTGGTCTGTTGGCATGTTCATTTGTTAGTGTTAAGAAAATTTACAGTCTGTGCTTGCTTTGGTTTGCTGTGGGTCATGTGGGGGCCTGGCTGCCCCCACATGCCCCCACGTGGCACTCCTTGCCAGCTACTTGGGGTTTCAAAGGGTTCTGACTGCTTGTGACTCTGAGGGTTGGTCCAAGGGTGGGTGGGGGTTCCTACCCCAGTCTTCTTCCTGACCAGCCTGTCTGGGTGCTGTATCATGTCTTTTCCTAACAGCCACCATCATGTAGTGTGTCTGGGTGCAACCGTTGGTCTGAGCAGTGGTTGCTTTACCACAGCCATCACTTTGTCAGATGACAAAATAAGCTGTAAAAATATCTAACAAAACAAAAAGGGAGAAGAACTAAAATGAAACTTGGGTGAGCCAGAAGTGGTACAAAGTGTGGAAAGAACAGATCTGGATCATGACAAGTAGGTTGTGTTTAAAAAAGACATCAGAAAAGAAACAAACAAAAAATAACAAAAGCATCCATTAAAGTATTGTAAATAAATGCAAACAAATCATCTCATTACTTTAAATAAGTATCTATATTTTCTTTTTATTTCTAAACATTGCATCTAAATTTCAAAAGTTCTGAGTATTTCTAAGCAGTAACTGAACATAAAAGAGGAAAAAAAAATGTCCCTGAATGAAAGAATGGGGCAGGAAAAGTTATGTAAGTAGAAAACAGGAGTGGATGTATTAGAAAGAGGTAGAGAGGTAGAGGTGACTGGTGAATTCTCATTGGAATTCTATAATTACTTCATGCCATTAGACTTTCAGTCTATAATTAACTACCTATAGGGATTAGCATGAACAAAGTCACAGTGAGAGAGGAGAAGACAGAAAAATGGAATAGCTCGGGGAAAAAAGAGAAATACTAAAAAAAAATTAAAAAACTTGAAGAGCAATAAAAAACAGGGAAATGAGTTAAATACATTGGCAACAGAAAGCAAAAAGAATAAATTTACTTGGCATATGATTTGGCTCCAGCTGGCTGATGTAACTTGTTAGTAAGTTTATTGAGGTTCAGCAACAGACTTAATGATAAGCTGTAAACCCTCCCTAAACAATGGTCCACAGTGAAGTGCAGGAACAATGACACATAATGATAGGAAAGGATAATGATAATCATGAATTTAAATAAAATGTATGACACAGTTTTGATAGGTCTAAAGAAATAAATTAACTGTGATTAAATGGGAATAACTTATTACAGGGAAAGGTAGTTGAGTGCTTTAGTTGTAGATGCATTATGTTGCGGGAAAAAAAATCTTCTCATTAAATAATCCTTCAAGGTCTACTGACAAATAAACAAAAGTACTGCTGAAAGCTGCTACAGTATAATAAGAAATAAAGTGAGCTGATTGAACATTAGTTATTGTGATTAGTCTGATAATTACACTCCTTTCATTTTCCTTCTCATTTAGTAAACACTAAATGTGTGGTTTACAACTTATAAACAAACTTTGAATGTAACATAAAAACCTCCATGGGTTAGTGTCTATTTATGAGCTGAAGGGATGAGAAAAATTAAAATAGAGATGGCTTAAAAAGCAGACATAGAATGACAGACAGGGGAGGGAGGTAGGTAAAGAGACAGAAGAAATGTGTGTGTATTGAGGTGTGACTGCCCTGCTCTACTTGACTAATGAGCTGGTGTTAACTCAGAGGAAGCCACAGCTCATTCTGGCTATGCTTGACCCTCGTGCTAACATTAACGCTGTGTGACAGCTACATATACACCAACTGCCACCATCAATCCCAACTCAATTCATTAAACTCTTTGGATGGAGTGAGGGTATGAGTTTGTGTGTGTGTGCGCTTGTATACACCAGTCTGCTTTCCCAAAACATGTGTCACTAACTGATTTAAATTTGTCATTTTATCACAGTATGAAAAGTTTAGTTAAAAGAAACTCATGGCAGAAATTTCAAATACTTTGAAAACAACTGTGTATGTAAAATATCTACCGATCGACCTACATAAATGGTAAATGGCGTGTACTTGTATAGGTCCTATGACCCCCCCCCAAGCACTTCACACACTGTCTGTCATTTACCCATTCACACACACACACAGACATGTTTGGTGATGATGAACTACACACATGTTGTAGCCACAGCTGTCCTGGGACACACACTGACAGAGGTGAGACTGCCAGACACCAGCACCGCCGGACTCTCTGACCACCACCAAACAGGCAAAGGGGGTTAAGTGTCTTGGTCAAATACACAACGGCCAGGCGATCTTTTCCTCTGGGAAGAGCTGTGATCTCCCAGTTACCAGACGACCAGCTCTACCGCCTGAGCCATGGCCACCCAACCTACCTACCTACCTACTTCCCTCCCTCCCTCAAGAATAATAATGTCCTACCTAAAGTTCTATGAACAATCTCAGGTTGAGTGGTCTGACCTACAAACAACTTCAATTTTACCCGACACTGTTATTTCTGTATAATTATTTAGTTTCTTTATTTATTCATCATTTGCATTTGACATTAGCAGCAGAGTTCTTTACTATTTCCAGTGGCCCATTAAAATTCCATTATATTTCAATGTCTGCTGGAATGAGCTGCATGGTGGCACAGTTGGTAGCACTGTTGCCCTGCAACAAGAAGAGATTGAAGCTGGGCTGGCACATTTCTGCATGGAGTTTACATGTTCTCTCTGTACATTCATTGGTTTTCTCCAGGGATTCTGGCTTCCCCCCATAGACCCAAAATTATGAAAGACAGGTTACTCTGCAACTTCAAATTGGCCTTAGATTTAAGAATGGGAATGGGAATGGTTGTCCATCTATATGTGCATGGTGATAGACTTGTGACCTGTCCAGGTGTAACCCCACCTCTCGCCATATAACATCCCTGAATGGGGACAAGCAGGTACAGAAAAAGACTGACTGATAGGTATTTAACACAAACAGACAGGAAAGCAAACGTTTGTAAAATAATGTAATCTAATCTTCCTTTTTACAAACTGAGGTTATTTTCTAAAATCTTTCCATACAAAATCCACTTAAAAAAGATCATTGTCATTATAACAATACAAAACATTTTAATTAAAAACGTAAAAAGGAGCAGGAACAGCTTGTAGTGCAGTAGTTGTTAGGAATAAAGAAAAGCACAGTCCATTCAGAATAACAAGTACAGCAATAATTTTAAAGATCTAGAAAGACACAACACCAAAGATATTTCCTCTTGTCACTAAAGAAAAATTTAATTCTGCAACACTAGTGCTGTGAACTTTCATATAGATGTGAAAAGAGCATTTGGCACTAGAGGCGAAAAACAACTTCACTGTGCACTTACAACCCTCTCCATCAAAGTTTTTCTAAAATTCCTAAATGTAGCTTTTCCTTTTTGCCAAAAGTGTTTCAGACTAAAATAGAGGAAACTTATTACAGTAAATCCATAAAACTACATTTAACTGCAGGGCTTCAGTCAGAGAGCCTGGCCTTACATTAGAGAACAAGTTCACTAAGGGGTCATAGGGGATTTTTATGTATCTGGATTCACTGCTGTTGCATAAAAAAATTGAGTTATTAATGTAACTCTGTCATAAAAACTTTCAAACCTTCTATTATGTTAGACTGACTTTGAACCAATGTATGCAATACATACAAAATAGGTGTAATTATGTTTGTATGTATAAACAGCAGGTCGGCATCATCCAGTTAAAGTGAACCACAACTTCTAAGTTACAGTTACAGAACAACAAAAAATAATATGCTGTAATTTGATTCTGCTGTAAAATATGAGCCATTTTATTTTCTCCTTTATTATATATAATATATTTATTAATCCTTGAAATATACTATGTAAAGCTTCTTATAGATTAAAATAAGAGTCAGACTAATTGCTGCTATAAAAATGTATCATTTATGTGTAAGGTTGTGATCAGAACTGACAGCACGCTGCCCCGTCCACCATTCCTCCTTTTCCCACTCTCTTTTCTGAAATGTCCTTACCTTCTTTTCATTTGTCCACCTCACCATTCCTCTCTCTTCCCTCACCTGCTCACCAGTTCCAACACATAACACACAATTTTTATGCATATTTATTCATTACTAGCCTGTCAATCAAAAACCTGCCATGCAAAGTTCAGCAAGAGTGAAATACCACTAATACCCAAACATCTCTGTGCTGCATTTGCATAAAGCTAGAAATAAGCTTGGGTGTCAAAACATGTCTGATTGGCGACACCTCGCTTAATTTGGGAAATGACATTTCATTTTATCTGGGACTTTGATGGTTCTTACAGGGGACCGTTTGCATATTTTAATTCTATTAAAGAAGACTCTGCTTTTGGAAAGCATTCTGTGGAAAGATGAATCAACTAATTAAATCTAAATACACATGGTATATACTGGAGCCCATGGTGACACTTCAGCAATCACAAACGATGACGTAGGAATGATGAGCTGAGCAGAGGGCTTTACTCTTCATCTCATAATCAATATCAGGAAGAGACCCTTCACTTTAGAAAGGTACATTATGAATTGGAAACTGAAAATTCCTGCTTCAAGAACAGACTTGGTTTTATTCTGTACATCCACTGTCCATTGTAAGAGAACAAAACACTTGTGAAACCTCAGTCAAATAAATGGTTGAATAATATTTGGGTTTGATAAGACGAAAGTTACTTTGTTGTCTGCAGCCATCTGCCAATGTTTCATTAATTATTCTGCTGTTTGTCCTGGTTCTTGCAATTGCAGTTCTTTTAATTATTATTTTCCTTTTACCTGCTGTTGTCTTTTACCTCTCTTGATTTCTGTATTTATGCATGTATGTACATTATCGGAAAAGATTTATCAAGCTGTAGAAGAATTTTTGATCCTGTGAATGTGAAACTGTATTTAATGTTGCCTTCCTTGTGTAACTAGATTTTGTGCCTTGCCTTTCCTGTTGTCTCTACGAGATTTTGCATAATAATTAAAAAAAAAATGTATGTACATTATGTCACTTTAAAGAGGCCCTTCCATTAAAAACAGTTTTTCTGAGGTTTCTGTTGAATATTTTAGCTCCACGGGTGTTCTTACCTTAATAATGGGTGTGAAAAAAGGTCAATAACTTCTCTTTCAGTTTGAATCTCTCAAACTATGCAGGTGGTGATAACACCCGATTTCTCCCGAGTCCGAACAGCCTGTATCTGTTTCATCACAACTCCTTTGTTCGTTAGTTTTCGGCAGCTCCCACAGTTGAAACCACGCCTAGCATGCTGCTCAGTAAAAAGCTGTAGCATAACGTAGCAAACAGAAAGACGCGACGTCTGACGTTGCCATGCACAGCAGGGCAAGAAACAGTATTCTTTGCTCTGATAGGCTAGTTTGTTAGCCAATCAGAGTCCATCAAATTCGAACACTACTACTACTACTACTGTCATTTAGCAGACGCTTTTATCCAAAGCGACTTACATTGAGAGAACATACAAGCAAGAATTCAAAGAGAAGGAAAAAAATATAAGGAGGCGGACAGTTTGGAGTCCAGTTTAATTCCGACGCTGATACATCAAGTGTATCAGTACACTGTACATCAATTTTTTTTTTTTTTTTTTTTTTT
>SSNP01000102.1:1177262-1229995 GCA_006937955.1 Pachypanchax playfairii
TTTTTTTTTTTTTTTTTTTTTTTCTTTTGTGAGAGATAAATTCTCAAATCGATATCATAAATCATAAATCACTCCTACATTAAGACTGAAAGTGTTCTTTAAAGAGGTGAGTCTTAAGTCTGCTCTTAAAAGTAGCTGCAGACTCTGAGGATCGGACCGAGTTTGGTAGGTCATTCCACCATCGGGGGACAACAGAGGAGAAGAGTTTGGAACATGATCTCATGCCACGTTGTGGTGGAAGCGCTAGGCGTCTTTCAGCGGCTGAGCGTAGCTGACGCGTGGGAATGTAGGTTTGGATGAAGGAGTGAAGGTAGGTAGGAGCTGTGTGTGTTAGAGTCTGGTAAGCCAGAAGCAGAGCTTTGTATTTGATGCGTGCTGCAACTGGAAGCCAGTGCAGGGAAATGAGCAGCGGAGTGACATGAGCCCTCTTGGGCTGGTTAAAGACCAAACGTGCTGCTGCGTTCTGAATCATCTGCAGAGGTTTAACCGAGGACGCCGGAAGACCGGCCAGCAATGAGTTGCAGTAGTCGATCCTGGACAAGACCAGGGCCTGGACCAGAAGCTGTGTGGTGTGGTCTGTGAGGAAGGCTCTGATTTTCCTGATGTTGTAAAGCGCGAATCGACATGAGCGAGCTACGGAGTTAACCTGCTCTTTGAAGGACAGCTGGTTGTCCAGTATGACACCAAGGTTTCTGGCGGAGGTTTTGGGGAACAGCGTGATGGAGTCAAGCTGCACGCTTATCTGAGGAGGTAAGGAGTTACTGGCAGGACAGACAATGAGGTCAGTTTTGGACAGATTAAGCTGAAGGTGGCGATCCCTCATCCACGCCGAGATATCTGAGAGGCAAGCAGATATCCGCACTGAGACGGATGTATCGTCTGGAGGGAACGAGAGGAGGAGCTGAGTGTCGTCAGCGTAGCAATGGTATGAGAAGCCATGGGAGCGAATGATCTCGCCTAATGAGGTGGTGTATAAAGAGAAGAGGAGAGGACCAAGGACCGAGCCCTGCGGGACACCCGTCGCCAGCTCATGCAGACTGGACATCTGTCCATGCCACGAGACTCTGAAAGATCTTTCCGCAAGGTACGAGGTGAACCACGAGAGGACCGGTCCCGAGATGCCAAGCTTAGATAGCGTCGAGAGGAGAACGAGGTGGTTGACGGTGTCAAAAGCAGCAGACAGGTCAAGGAGTACGAGTACTGAGGAGAGACCAGCCGATCTGGCAACCCGTAGTGACTCTGCAACTGAGAGAAGAGCGGTTTCAGTGGAATGGCCTCGCTTAAAGCCTGATTGATAAGGATCAAGTAGGTCGTTGTCGTGGAGGAACTGTGAGACTTGAGTGAAAACGGCTCGCTCTAGGATCTTGGACATGAACGGTAGGAGCGAGACTGGCCGGTAGTTTCCTACCTGGGCCGGGTCGAGCGACGGTTTTTTCAGCAGCGGAGTGACAGTGGCTTGCTTGAAAACTGAAGGAAAGATGCCAGTTTTCATGGAAGAGTTTATAATGTGGGTTATTGCAGGTTTGACAGCAGGAAGAATGCTCAGCAGGATATCCGTAGGAATCGGATCCAGAGGACACGTGGTTGGATTAGATTCCACTACGAGTCGGGAGACTTCGTCCTCATTCAGTAAGCGGAAGGAGCAGAGCGATTGACCGGAGGAAGGATGGACCAGACTGGGATTGTCAGGCTCAGAAAACTGATTTTTAATGGAGGCGATTTTGTCGGTGAAGTAGGTGGCGAACATGTCTGCAGTCAGCCCGGTGGGTGGCTGAGCAGGTGGAGGACGGATAAGAGTATTGAATGTCTTGAATAGTTTTCCCATGCTAGGAGCATTTTGGATTTTGTTTTGATAAAAAGCTATCTTGGCAGCCTTTAAGCAGGATGTGAAGCTAGAGAGCAATGAATATGAACGAGCTGCTGACGAAGCAGCCTGACAGAAGGAGCCGGAACCACACGAATTTTAATGCAGACAGATTTAAAGGTCTGTTAATCAGTGTTTCCTGATGTTTTTTAGATTAAAAATGTTTCATATTACTGGTTAATACTTAAGAAATAACCACAAAGTCCTGAAATGTGTATGGAATGGCCTCTTTAACAAATTGTTGAACAAATGCTTGTAGTTTTTTTACATTTTTATAATTTGAATAATTTGGTAATGACTTAGTTTATTTATTTTTGAAATTATTTTGCTGTTATAGTAGTTATTTACAATTTCCTTGACTGGAAAGTGAAAACTTGAAAACTGAGGTGCTGCAAGAAGGAGAAAGAATAGTTAATAAACTATTTCAATGAGCAACATGAGAAGCTAATTGATTTGAATAATATAATTTAGATGTGAATGAAGTACACAATAGTTTAGTGTGCATTTGACTGGTAGATAATAATATATTTCCATAAATATAGTTATTAAGTGTACTTTAAGACATGGTAAATGAAAATTATGGAAAAGTGTGTAAAAGCTCAATAGAAGAGCAAGGCCTAAAGTTTTCTTTCTAACAAGAGAAACTTTAAGCTCTAAAAAGGGTTTGGTGAATGTAGCTGAAGAGCCTAAGGCTGGAGCTGAAGATGACAAGACACGATAAGGAATTGTTGAGAACATAGAGTGGAAAGGAGTCTGTTGCTGTAAGCTGGGATCGAATAAGGTTTAGAAAATGATTCACAGATCTTTGAGCTCTTTCTGCAGCTGTGAATGAGACTTGTGGTGAAGTCAAAAGGAAAAAGGAGTCTGAGTGAACAAGCCAAATTTTGAGAACTTGCAATGTTCATTTTTGGAGAGCCAAGTGTGATGAACTGCTAATGGGAAGTGGATGATATGCTGATCAGTGTTTGAATATGAAACTGTGATATTTTTGAATGTTTATGAGATGAGTTTCAACCTTTCAAGTTCAAGTTTATTTATTTATAAAACACCAGTTCATAACAAAGTAATTTCAAGGCACTTTACAGAAATATCAACTAATTAGTAAAAAAACATTTCCTATCGCAATCCCTGAGCAGCACGATTGGCGACAGTAGAAAGGAACGACTGCCTTTTAACAGGAAGAAACCTCTAGCAGAACCCGGCTCAGGATGGGCGGCCTTCTGCCTTAGCCGACTGGGGTCTGAGCTGACAGGAAAGAGACACAGACAAACACCGATGGATTTGGGCCAGTCGTCATGTCTATAGAAAGATAGACAGAGAAACAGTTAATTACAGCAATAACAATAAATACAAACATGGAGAGTAAAGAGAGACAGCAGAGAGAAGACATGTGGTCAGTATGTCCTCCGGCAGTCTAAGCCTATAGCAGCATAACTAAAGGGAAAGCTCAGGAGAACCCAAGCTAACCCTGACTATAGAATTGTGTAAAAAGGAAAGTTTTAAGTCTATTCTTAAAACTACACAAGGTGTCTACCTCACGGATAAAAAGTGAAAGCTGGTTCCACAGGAGAGGAGCCTGATAACTAAAAGCTCTTCCTCCCATTCTACTTTTAGAAACTCTAGGAACTACAAGCAGACCTGCGGTCTGAGAGCGAAGTGCTCTGTTAGGAGCATATGGAACAATAAGATCTTTAATATAAGCTGGAGCTTGGTCGTCAAAAGTAAAACCTTAAACTTTATTCTAGACCTTACAGGGAGCCAATGAAGTGATGCTAAAACAGGAGAAATATGGTCTCTCCTTCTAACTCTCATCAGAACTCTGGCAGCAGCATTTTGGATCAGCTGGAGGCCTTAATCAAGTCTAGAAGTAATAAATGCATGAAATAATGTTTCTGCATCACTTTGATTCAGAATGCTCCTAATTTTAGCAATGTTACGGAGGTGGAAGTAGGCTGTGCTGGTAACATGCTATATATGAGAGCTAAAGGACATGTCCCGGTCAAAGATAACACCCAGGTTCTTTACCTTCTTGTTGGGGGCCAAATTAATGCCATCCAAAGTAAATAACTGACTACACAGCTTGTTCCTAAGTTTTTTAGGCCCACAAGTCACAACATCTCTCTTGTCTGAGTTTAAAAGCAAAGAATTAAGCATCATCCAAGATTTTAGGTCATTAAGACAAGCTTGTCATCTCTGTAGTTGGTTGGTCTCATCAGGCTTCATTGATAGATATTACTGACTATTATCAGCATAAAAGTGGAATTCTATATCATGTTGTCTAATAATTTTAACAAGCGGTAACTATATATATTTAGTAAAGAGGATCGGTCCAAGCACTGAACCCTGAGGAACACCATTACTTACTCTGGTACATGAAGAAGATCCATTATTTACATGAACAAACTGAAATCTTTCAGTTAAATATGATTCAAACCAGCTTAATGCAGTTCCCTTTATCTACTAAGACATTTGCAACGAGTAACGTTGGCATGTTATGGTTTGATATAGATTGGTGCTTGTTCATGCAAACCGATATTCTAAAATATAATCTAAACTTTACTGAAAGCGTTGCTGAGAAAGCAGCAGTGTGACATGCAAATATGGAGGACTTGATGAGGAGGCTCATTGATGCAATTTGAAATGATGATCCAACAAGGTTTTTTTTTAGTATACACATAGTTACATTAATCAAAACATCAGAATAAGAAAGCTTGTCTTAAAATCTCAAATTCAGTGTATAATGCAGTAGAACTCAACTTGAGTGAACCAGAGATTTCACATGAGCATCCAATGTTAAATTGGGGGTCTAATGTAACACAAGATTCTGGATAAAAATGCAGGTTGGCCAACACTTTGCACAATCTTCGAGACATCTTTGTCAAGGACACAAACATGGACTTCAGTTTCCTGTTCAACCTGTGATCATATTCAAACAACAGAGCAGGAACATCAGCTCTAGACTTTGAAACAAACTCCCTAGATGTTAGAAGTTCTACAACAACAATTTAAAAACATGCTTGAAAACCTATTTTTATGCTCTGGCTTAAAAAAATTATATAACAGCTTTTGCTGTGAAACCGTCATGTTTTGTACCTTATGATAATATTTAACCAGACAACTTCAGTTGACTACAGTTATTTTTAAATGTTCTTTAAAGAGTAACTCACCCCCTCTAAATTATCTTCTTGCCCTCTAATTGCTTTTTCAAATGATGCTGAAAGTAGGCGTTACTTTAAGAGGCGGTCCTGAGCTGGAAGCACTTCTCCGTGTTTAGATTAGCTCCAGTGTGACTCTGCCGTGGTGTAGACAGTAACTCGACCATGATGAGAATATAACGTCTATAAATCACATCCACACAATCACAACCACTGCAGGGAAGTCTTTGTCATGATATAATTATTCTTTTAAGGATATTAGTTATTCTCTTTGTCGTAGTTTGCAGAGTAGTTTACCGATTGATTGTTGTTAGCCACAATGCTAAAGCTATTGCCGCGTTGCTGACATGAGTCTGAGTAAATGTCTGAATAGAAATATAATGTGCACAAATCACATCCACACAATCACTGCAGTAAAATGAAGTCTTTGCCCAGATTTTACTGATATTAGTTATTCTCTTTGTCGTAGTTTTCGTTCAATTGCTCTAAATCCCTGTGTGCAGCTCTTTGGTGAGAAGCGTGAGACAATGGGCGGGTAGGGGCGAGTGTGTCTGTCTGAGAGATGGTTTTATACTCCAGGAGCCGTTTTTGTCTTAGAGACAATGCTGGTGACGTAGACATGTACTGCTGACATGGACATCTACCGCTTTCAGCCAATCACAAAATTCAAATGCAATAGCCACCTTTCAACCCTAAGAGGGCAGCACTAAGATGTTTGCAGACCAAAAAGTGTAGAATTTAATAATTTTAAATGAAAATGTCAAAAAATGTCCTGAAACTGAAAGGTTGCATTGGTAAAGACCCACTAATACAGTTTATAATCAGAAAAAAGCTGTTTTGAGGGTGAGTTGCTCTTTAAAAATAGATTTTACTTGACTTGGTCCTGTTAAATAATAAGCTAGGTTTACCACTGCTCTGAATGAGCAAGCCAGGACAAAAAGGCAGCTGTTGCATCATCAACAGAAGCATTAAAAGATCTCTTAAATTGTTTAGGGGTGAACCTTTAAAGCACGTTTTCCTCAACCATTTAATTCTTTCACAGAAGACTTTCTGTGAATATTGTCATTTTTCTAAGGAGATGGATTAGAGTGGGAAACAGATCTCTTTTCAACAGCCTGTCTAAAATGAAACAAGAAAACAATTTGTTGCCAAATCAACCTCTTTATCTGTGGATTAAATATATTAGATATATAAGAGTCAGAAAACTTGGCAGCAGTAGAAGAGTTTAGGATGTCCATATGAGATGACCATCAGGAGACAGAAGCAGAGGGCAAGACAGGTTAAAATAATTACAATTATGATCACAACTGAAAATATGCTGAATTAAAATTAAAAAAAAGGGTTTGGTTATTGCAGTCCACTGAGTCCAAAAAGATGAATTCTTGACTGAAAACAAATAATTAAAAAATAATAATAATTGTATCAGATTAAGTCTGTAACTAAAAGAGGCATGTTTTACCAAATACCAAAATTCAAAAAGATACTTGATATATCAGTGTGTTTAACACTGAGTTTACTAATTCCTTATTTTTATTGGCCTAATATAATAAGTTTTTTTTTTCATAAAGTAACTTTGAAACATCTTAGTTTTTCCGCACTCACCTCATCCTCATATTCCTTCTATTGTTACCAACCTGCAGTTAACTTGTGTACAACCAATGATTCCATCCCATCATCTCCTACTCAACACGTAGCTTTTCTCCATGGACTTTTCCATTCTTCTATCTTATTCGCTGTCACCAGATGGCTCACAACCTGCCACCAACAGTTAACAAAAGCCCCAATTACCCTTCATGTCCAACAAAAAGAAACTCACTAACAGATTCACAGAGCATTGACATACTCATCCCAATGCAAATGCAAAAGTTGCTTGAATATACACAGATAAATGTGTAAACATGCATACCCCAATAATCTACATGAAATTACACACCTGAACATACATGTCAACCTGGAAACCTCATAATTCAGGAGACATTCAAACTGTACTGTTTGATGCTATTACACGTCAGATGCACACAGAGTCTAATGGTGATGATATTATCATTATTGATTACAGCTTCCGCATTGTGTCATTTCCTGAAGGGGCGGGGCTTAGCTCACGAAAGCTCAGCTTCTCAAAATGGCCGTTTACATGCAGAGAAATTCAAATTTCCAATCGCATTATCTGGGTAACTCAGTCAGACTTTTCAAAGTCAAGCTAAGGTGTATACATTCATTTCAAACGTCTGATTTCAGTCGGACTAAGGCAATAATTCAATTTTTTCTTGCTGCATGTAAACATACTATGTTACATGAAATAGAATCTGAGATCAAAATCACTTTATAACCCCCTGCACCTCCTGCAGGTAGAGGGTTCACAGGCATGTGGTCCCAATAGCTCTTTTGGGTTTTACATGGCCAGATCCAGGTACATGCCAAAAACCTTCTTTCCCAACCTGGTTCTAAGATGAGGACCTTGTATCTCTTGTCAGAATGAGGTATCTTGATTCTTAGTTCTTGAAGTTGCCATCATGTCTCACTCCTTACTCAAAACCAAGTTGTTGTAGGAGACTCTACCAAGGGCACAACTGCCCCAGACAACATTATATCTTCTGTGTTCAAGGGAGGCAGTAAAACTCATAAAGAGGCTCAGAGTAGGATCACTGCTCTTCAGTATTGAAAAGAGTAAATTGAGGTGGTTTTGGTTTCTGGACACCTTACAAAGAGGTTTCTGACATGTCCCACTGATCTGAGAACTTGGGGCAAACCCAGGTGTCCCTGGAGAGATTATATCTCTCAGCTGGCACTCAAGGGAACTTTCCTATGAGCTTAACAGAGAGACAGAGGTCCTGTTTGGGCTGTTGTTACTTCCACCCAGTTCTGAAAACCCAGCAGAAGATGGATGGATATGGATTGCCATCGTTCAAGATTAAATTATACAAGAAGCAAAATCCTTATATTAGTGAGATGAGTCATTTATAAAAAGTTCACAGAACAAAGTTACTTGTTATATTCAGACTCCCACATTAAAACAGATCTGCAACTAAACACGACGCACATGCAGGGACACACATTTACATGCACACCTGCACAGATGAGTTACTGATGAGTAGAGGAACCAAAATTTGTCAGAACTACAAGCCTCTGTCTTTATACCTTAATGACAGTTATTATTCTGTCATACTGTGTGACTCTCACTATGTAGTGATGTTACTGACTGCAAGATATTTTTCTCCATACACTATAATTACTTGACTGATTATGCACATGTGTGTCACATTGTGTGTGTGTGTTTAGGTGTGTGTGTCATTGTGTATGCAGACTGTTTTCAATTTTGGCTGGTAATTACAGAAATGACTGACAGTCATAATAAACCAAAACTACTATGTGCTGCGGTATGTTTTGTTTAGAATGAAATTTTCTGAAAAGAGAACAATCAGATTTTTTGGGATCATAGTTAATAGGTGTACTTAAGGTGCCAATTGATCTTCTTTGCATACTTTCTTTGACATGCCGTAAGAACCCATTTGAGATGATTTGGAGTCAAGTAGTTTCTCCTATAAACAGAAATTTAGTTCTTGAGTGCTTATTGGCTGTGAGTTTTTGTCTTTCACTTTGTTTTGCCTTGTTTTTCCATGTGTGTGTTTGAATCTCCAAGTCTTTTTTTCTTCGAGTCCATGTTCCTTTACCACATTGCATTCTGGGAGTTCCCCTGGCACATCATGATCTCCATAACAGAATAATAATTAATAACAAAATTAAAGAACTTTGTAAGTTAAAAAGGAAAGCACCATATTTTGTTTAAGTTTTACTTGGATTTTGCTGTTTGTGACAAAAATGCTGCAGTTTGCACTTATTTAACAGTGAGCATCACTTCTGAGAAAACAGCACAGCTAAGCAGCAGCAATGAAGAGCTGGACATTTAAAGCTGAGTCTATAGAAGGTGTGCTATTCATATGCAAATGTAGCAACATTATTTGACTTTTCTAGCATTTGGTAAAGTGGATGTCTGTTACAACCCGGCTCATAGGGACGCAACATAAAATAGAGACAAGTACATTGATGACGTTTTTTTTTTTAGAGTTTTAATATTAAAACAGCAACCTATATTAAAAAGCCTCCAGCACATACTAACATCCAACAGCCCCAGAAGTAAAGTGCTTTTAGCCACACCCAACAGGCTTTTAGTCTACTGTCACAGGTGCAGCTAGTTAACATAATCAAGGGATGCAGGCTGTTCCACTACTACTGCCTAGCTAGGGAGGATGCAGAGGGATGTAACAGTGTCCAAAGAAATAAACATGCTTGCAATCTTTTAATCTACATTACAACTATCTGTAAAGACGTAATAAAGTGATGTTTAATCCCAAAACTGTGCTGGCACATGGCTGCTCTATCAATCCAATCACACTGTGAATGTGCGTGTCTCTGAATTGACATGAAATGGATAATCCTTTCATCACTAATATATATTAAACACTTTCCTACCACAACAAGCTGTCCTCTCTGACAATCCCAGGACCCTCACTATCATAAATAACAAAGGGGTCATTGAAACTAAAAACAATAACTCTGCAGATCGAATTGAAAAAAGCTTTACAACTTCAAGTCATCTTAAAATTTTATAACAGATGCCCCTCCCCTTTTTCAGATGCTTTCAGATGATGAAATCCCAGATGTATGTGTAGCACCGAGTGGACAGCTGGGGCTACACGTAGATCTGGCACAGCCAGGTTAGAATTTCATTCTGTTAAAAAAATGTAAAGAAACAGCCTGCACACAACAAAAGGGACGGTTCAGCTAGAAAAAGCCTTGCTTATGTTTACTCCCCGTCAGTTAAACTACAAAATGCTGCAAAAAAACTCTAAACAAAAGCATAAAGTAGTTTAAGTTTAAGTTGTTTTTTCAAATAAACTTTAAAATGGACAAGCAATCCATATTAGCTGGCAGTAAATTTTTATTTTTGTTTATACAGTTACATGTGACTGATCTCAATTTACAGCTGTTCTACTCTCTGTTGTACTTTCCAAAACTTATGAGCCATGCTGCACTGCACCAGTGCCACAACAGAATGGCTGGAGTAAATACACAGCTTTTACAAAACACACATCACGCTTCTAATGGGAAGCAAGAGTTACTTCTCTGCAGTCATTGATTTTGTTTTGGTAGTAAATATATAAATATATAGTAAATCAAAATAAATATAGTTTATCTGTAAATATTGCTAGTTTCTTATTTTTGTTATTCTTACTTTGCTTTATTCTTTGTGCAACTTTCCTTGTTCTGTGCAAATAACACATGACAAAAAAAACCCAGTTCTGATTCTAATATTTGATCTGTATGTTTGTGGTTTTTTTATGCTTGCAGGATGAAATTTAACATGTAAATGTGCCACTGATTATTTTTACTGTTATTTTGATTTATTGCTTTATTACAATAAAATACATTAGTATCAGAAAAGAGCTGTTTTTTATGTTAAACAGACAATTACAAAAACCAAAGAAACAATTAGAAAAAGGGTGGAAAATATCCTGTTTTCTTACTTTCTATATTGGCAGTGTGTTTGTGCTGGTCTGATGGAGTATGTGCAACAACAGGCACCATAAGGACACATTTTACTTCTCCACCTACTTGCATCTGGAGCTTAAATTCAATTAGTTGCCCATTGTTTTTGACCAGTGAATCGGCTGAAAGTGAAGTGCCCTCTCCACAAGTCAATTAAATCCGTTCAAAAGCTCGGTGATTATTTAAAACTGCCTCGGGTAATTGTGTCATAAAAAAAAATACCGTTACTGTCACCTGAAGAGATAGAGTGAGTGAGTGTGTGTGTGTGTGTGTGTGTTAGAGAGTGTGAGGGAGGCTGGGGTTGAAACTTTATTGTGTGGGAATGGCCTTTTTGCAGCTGTGAGTCTATCTGCAAAATGCATATTTATCTACCATTCATGTAAAATGTGCTGTGGTGTAATCAGAGTGAGGTGATTGTGCGAGCTGTTCAACAAATGCCAAAAAGAACAGATGCCCCAGAAAACTAAAGCTCATTGCAGAAGATCACGATGTTTAATAAACCATTTGGCTGGCATGAGCATGCATGGAGGTAAAGCTAAATTTACATGTTCACTCCTGAGTACTTCCAACATATGAATCACCAGTTTAGCTGTTCTGCAATTTTATAAAACAACTTTATTTATAAAACACTTAAAATTCAAGGCCCAGCATTCCTTGAAGGAATGTCTATCCTTTTTTTTAATGCAAGTGTTTATAACAGAAGTTCTTGTGTTACCTGTTAAAACTCAAGAGTACAGATTTTGAAGGTCTCTAACATTTTTGCTTGACATTCAACAGTTTTGTGTTTTCTGAGGTCAGTTGGATATGGCAGCCATCTTAAATCAGAATAACTCCAAAAGTTAAAGTTGTGGCTGCAAATACTGTGATTACTTTCTCTGAGTGTTTACTCATTACTCTATAGATTGGAATTAATGAGATTTTCTGCTAATGCACAGATAGTTTTCGCTCTAACTGGTAACATCAAAGTTTTGAGTACAAATCTTGCATTATTTGTAGCAATTGGAGTATAAGAAGTGGACAACTCTCTGTTACTACAAACCAAATAAAAAGAAAAGGCATAATTACGCCAAATTTTGTGTTTTGTACAGTCTGTTGGTTGAGACAGCTGATTAAAGTTAACCAGCAGTAGTTGTATGTATTCAGTGTTTACTTTCTGAGGGTTTCATTAAAATCTTTCCAGTGGTTTGTGAGATATTTTGCTACCAGCAAACACATAGATGCAGATTTAAGATTTACTACTCATGTTTTGCCTGTAATTAGCTGGTGATACATACCATTGATCAGACTACTGCACAGTGGAGGCCAAAAGTAATTAAAAGAACAATTATTATCAAATAAAAACAGATGACTGTCATGTAGACATGTTGCAAGTTGCAAGAAATTTCTGTTCTTGTAAAAAAATATGCCTCCTTAACTACTTTGATGCATGTGAACGCAGTGCTGCAAGAGTTCTGTGCAGAATTACTTGAACTGGTGTTTAACTTCAGCACAATTTTCTGGCTGAATACAATTTTTGAAATTCAAATTTTAAAAGCTACCTATTTTAAATAACATGGGGAACAACCTGTTATCCAAATGGCACACCACCATTTAGGATGTTCAATAAATTTAGACCAGTCACAGGATTTTTTTTTTTATTGCCTCCAAATGTAGCTACTTTAGAAATAAAAAAAGATGTAAGTGGGAAGTAAGAGGTCAATCATGTTAAGTGCCTAAAATCACAAAATTCAAAAGTAACTATATATTATTCTATAACCCATGTTACTGCAAAATTAAACAGACTAGTGTATAAGAACTGTGAGTTATTTTGTGTAAACAGTAGGGTTAATTAATTTGAACCCTATAATTCCATTCTCGCGCTGCATATTTCAAAGTCCTCATTGTGCAAGATTTCTGTCCATAATTATCCACAGAAAGAGTTCTTAAGTAAACAAAAATGAAATCATGTCTAGCTCTGATAAATATTTGTTTTGTAACTGTTTTAGTAAAATTAAGGAATATTTATTAGTTTGAAACATGTACATCATCGTCTGAGAGCATGCATGCTCTTATTTTACTATGTACAAATGTGTACATATATACTAAATAGAGTACATATAGTGCTTATGTACTTATATGTATGCATATACGTATATGCATATGCTTGTATGTATTCATTTATATATACATATATACATACTGTATATAACTGAGAAACAAATCATGCTCTGCCTGAATTAGGTAGTCTATGACCAGTCTGTTTGTAATACTATTTACTGTCTTGTATGTGGGGAGAAAAAGAAAATTACAGTCAGTGAGTGTGAGATTTTATTAAAAAGGAACTAATGAAATCCTGGATTTCGAGGTTTTGTTTAAATCTTCTGTTATTGGACATTGCAGGCCTTCTCACTGTGTAGCGCCATGATTTTCCCTGCAGTCAGTTGGTAGCACATAACTACTGACAGCAAAAAGTTTTGATTGGCACAGAGATAAAACCTTATAAATTTAAGTTAGCATTTCCTTTTGGAGATAGAACCTTTTTGTATTTCTAAGATTAAATGACCAAAAACTTGAACTTTAAAAATACCACTTATCATGTTAAGAAGCAGTACTAAAATCAAAATATGTCAGAGTGTAAACGTATTACTTTTATTTCCTTCACCTTGTGATTAATAATTGTGTTATATTTGTATTTAAAAAGGCCACTGTGGGTGTGGCTGTTCACACTTTCTCATAATCTGTGCAAGTTGAGGTTAGATGAGGGCTGAGTCAAACTGTTTATGATAATATCAATAAAATGTATGAATTATACATGTTTGTGGAATAAATGTGTCACACCACCATATACTGTATATATGATCCAATGCATCAGACTGTCCTCCAAAGCAAAACGTACACAGTGGTCGTATGTCCAGTCATCAAATTACGACCAAGGGTGACGTATTTAAAGCGACCTCTGGCGGTGGTTATGCTGACTGCAGTTTCTCGCTGGCAAAATGAGAGAAACATGGCGGCCTTCCCCTCAATATTTGGCAGAAATTGTTCTATTTCAAAATAGACAGTGGCTTTAGACTTGTTTTGATAACATTTCTAGCAAGAAATATAAACTTTATTTTCATAATATTTGTTTGGTTTATGGAAATGGTACATAGTTTTTTCGTTTCAACGTACATTTTCTCAGGTTTGAGTGGTTACTAGGTTGTTGCTAGGGACACAGGTGGAACAACGGGCCGGAAGAAAAGAATAAAGCCGCAACCCAGCTCGACCTAACCCTAACCCTAACCCTTTGTTAGCTCATTAAGGGCGGAAAGCAAGTTTTCTGTTGTTCTGTAAAAGTATCTGTTCCCATTTTACCGAAAGGGGGCACTGAGGGTGGTAAAACCATAGAAAATGCTCCATGGGGTCGTATTCGAGTGCATGGACAAATGTCAACGATGGGCGTATGAGTTGGAGGACTTGTTGCAATGCATTTATATTTCCTAGTGTGAAAAATAATGAGTGGGTCCACATCCTTTACATGCTGATGCATGTAACATTAGCTACGTTTACTTGGGCACATTTAATCGGAATAAACGCCCAATCGGAAAAAAAATACGTCATGTAAACATGTCAATCAGAATGTTTTGATCTGATGCAGTCTAATCAGAATGAAATTTCCTTCCGATCGAGAGGGGTGGTTTTGTCCGATCTTCATTTGGATAGACGTGCATGTATACACCCGTTTGGAAAGAAAGGGTGAAAAAAGCCCACTGCACATGCGTACAACTTCAGCGGGACGTCTTTCCGCTTTCGTAGACCCAAGTAGAAAACATGGCGGGAGGTAAACAGAAGTGGTCTGCTGGCGCAGTCATCCTGTCATCCCGCTCTCCTCTCCTATGGCGAAGGAGCAGTAGCAATATGTATTCAGCCTCTAGCTTGGTTAATGCGACCAGTAAAAACCCAAACATAAAGGTAAACACCCGCAGAAGGTCCATATTGAAGAAAACGTGAGTCAGCTCGAGCACACGATGGGGCTGGAAAGATGCACAAAAAGGACAGAGTTTGTTTTGTTTTTTTTTCTTCCCCGGAAAGGCAACTCGCTGTGTGCATGCTCAACACATTTAATCTGATAGAGTGCTTGGTGCATGTGTACTCATGGCATGATCAGATTATTTCAGTTAGTGTCCATGTGAACAGGGATTTGGGAATTCTGATCGACCAAGATTTTAATCAGATTGGGGAAATTTGGCAAACGTAAACGTAGCTAGTGTAGTGAAAAGCAGAGCTTGCATATCATTTCAAGCTGGATATCAGTAAGTTCAGAGCTGAATACTCTGCTCAGATCCAGCATGTTATGTTGATGATACAATTCTAACAAGATGGTTTAAAGTAAAAACCAAAATGATTTCAGTTGTCATGGCCATGTCATGCTTCTGTGCACTGTCAGGAGAGTACATAATGGGTGGCTGTTGCTCAGTGGTTAGAGTGGTTGTCTTCGAATCGGAAGGTTGGCAGATCAATCCCGGCAGGAAGTGCCCCCCCTCCCCGATCTACACATCGGGTTGTGTGAATGTTAGCCCCTTCCTTTCTCCCCCCAATTTACATATTGGGTTGTGTGAATGAGAAAATGTAAAACTTGTTGTGTTAAAGCACTTTGAGTGGACTGAATGACCATACAAATACAGGACATCTACCATTTACCTGATGGTTAGATTGGTGGGTTCATCTCCACAAGCTGTTTCCTACAGTCCAAAAGCATGCATGTTGGTAACTAGTGATTCTCAATTGACTATACATGAG
Source organism: Pachypanchax playfairii (assembly GCA_006937955.1). Lineage (NCBI taxonomy): Eukaryota > Metazoa > Chordata > Actinopteri > Cyprinodontiformes > Aplocheilidae > Pachypanchax > Pachypanchax playfairii. Next base: position 1,192,587 of record SSNP01000102.1, read on the forward strand.
AATGGGTCACACACACATCTTCGACTCTTGGTTCCACTTTGTTGAACAAATATTTAAATATCAAAATTTAACTCAAGATAAAATAAAACATATTTTGGATCTGGAACACACACGTGTAACAGAATTTATAATTACATATGCCTTAGAAGTGATAACAGCTAGTGTTCTGACTCCTGTAAGTTTTCAACTCTTTCAGTTGCCCTCTGGTGGTGACTTATAGTATTGCACTCTGGACGATACAGAACCAGTGCACATGCAGGCTGAGTGCTCCACCACAGTTATTTGTCTGATCCTTGGGGTAGATCTGTCAGTGAGTTTGATTTCTCCTTGTTTATTTTAGTTCTTTCCAACTTGTGAGCATAAGAATTACAGTTCCAGCTGTAAAATTGAGCTAAATAAGCTAATGCTAATCGGGAGCTAAACGTTAGCATCTGCAGGCTACTGGCTAGTTTGCTTGTTGTTTGGGCCTGATTTTTGCTATGCATATGTGAATTTGCACACTTTGTTTGCATTTGCTATGTTATATGCCTTATTTGCTTACTTCTGAGTGGATTATGTTGTAATAATGTTTGTTGTTTCTTGACTAGTGCTGTTGCTTATAGATAAGCATATTTACTCAACTCTGATGAGTCATTAAAGATCTGAGCAGGAACTTTGCACTTATTTTATTTTAATATATTATATGTTTTATTTGTATTGCAGTTTTATAACTTCTGGAAGATTACTGTAAAACACACTCAAATTGGAGTCAAGCCTACTGAGTCTTTCTGTTTGCTATCTGTCTAACAATACCAGTGACGTACAGTATCTGCCACGACAGAATATCTAGTAAACTTGGAGATTTATTTTAATTTTCTATTTTGAGAACAAGAAATAGAAATATATATTCTATACTGAGTTTAAATATTTTAAAGTGGTCGTGGAGATTTTATTGGACCTTGAAAGCATCTTGAACAAAATGGTTTTACTTTATTGCTACTTGTGAAGTGGCCTTCGAGAGATGTCTTTAACGAGGTTCATTGGTCGTTAAGGAGAATATAAATGATTTTTCATCATTGTACAACACTGTAAAATTTGTCGATTCAAGCACAAACATTGTGTCAATGTTTTGCTCCCAAGAGAATAAGCTTGATGTTTTTTTTTTTCCTCCTCTCTGAGCATGTCTGATGGTAAAAATTTAATTACACGTTTTATATTCCAAATGGAACAGCAAAAAATTGTCTGGTTTTAAAAAGATTCTTGTAGGATTTATTTTTTTTAGCAGAAACATGACAGATTGGTAACATTTGAAAATATAAGTTGGAGTAATGAACTCTCCAGTGTAGGGATTTTCATGTGTATTATAGAAGTCCCATATTTTCAGGTTTCTGTTTTTTGTTTGCAAGTGCAATACATGGCTGTGCAAGTAGATGAGCTTATCAAGTTTCATTCACTTGCCTTAATTTCTTTGTTTCAAGTTTTCTTTTTGAACAGACATGTATATTTCATGTGTTGAAGAAACAGGAAGAGCCAGAACAGTAACTGTTATTGACTGGATATATTTATGCCGGGAGTGATGTGAAGAATTATTCAAGGGGCATCCATTCTCAGGGTGAATCATATACTCAAAATACAAAAAAAAAAGTGGCTTCAGACCTTTTAGAGCCAGCATGTTGAATATGTTTTATTTTAAATATCCAGGACAGACAAACCCTCATTTCAGCTTAGTGTTTATACCATCAGTTTGTCTTCACAGCTAAGACTCTTATTTGTTGACCTTGCTTAAGAATACCATAAGGTCAAGAACTCTGTGTGGTGAACAAGGCTCCATTTAGTCACACACTTCTTTTCATTTTGTGTTCAGAAACTGAACATCTGGTTCTGCGATAATCTAAAGATGTTCCCAGATGTTTATTTTGCAGCTTTTTTGCAATGGTCATCTTACTTACTTGGATGTTGCCATGTGTGCATCTGTTTCTGTGGCACTTCACAATCAAACTACCAATAAAAACAGATTATACATTTCAGTTGACCACCTAATCATTGCAGAGTTACATCATTTAAGCTGTAGAGAATGAGCTGGATTCTTCCTCAGGACTGTTTAGATCTTAGTTGAAATGGTTTGAACCTACTTGGATCAGACTTGGTCCAAATTTTAGATTCTTGGGAACCATGAGAGGAAACGTTCATGGTTATGGATACAGGATATGTATCCTGGAAGTTGATAGGTTCAGTGAAGTATTGCATAATTAGATTCCACTATTGTTGGAGTTCTGAGGGTCTTTTCTTTCTTTCATGAATAAATCTTGTGACATTGCAGAAGCTTATTGAAACTATGCCACGGCAAACGCATGTTGTAATCAAAGCTAAAGGCGGTCCAACAAAATATCAGTGTATAACCTTTTCTTTTGGTGGCAACTGTTTTTTTGGCCAGGCAATGTACAAATAACCAGATAATCATATAGTTTGTGTGTGTGTATGTATAAGCATATGACCACATTCTTCATGAGGATTAAGGATGACCTCCCATGCCAGTGGTGTAAGATCCATTTTCTTGTTTTATCATTTTGACTTTTCACTGCAGTGAAAAGTCAAAATGCACTGCACTAGATGCACTGCAGTGAATCTAGTTATTGGAGCTCTAGTGGTGGGTGCTATTTATATCACTCTTGCACTGGTTAAAGTTAGGGTGAAGATACTGGAATTCTCTGTTCAGGAAATAGAAGCTCAAGGTTTCACTGCTTGGAATAAGCTAACTCAGAGGTAATAGATAAAGCTAGAATTTGTTGAACGCCCTTTATGAAATGCCTCTCTGGCCAGACTGTCTCTCACGTCTGTTTCTCATCTGTTAATCTCACAATTAGTCATCCTCCACCTCTCTCTGTTGACTTACAGCTTGCTTTTGCTGGTTTCGTACACCCAGTCTTTTTTTTCCCCTGTTCTACTATGGCTAATTTATTTTGTTGTCTGGAATCCTAACTAATGCTGTATTTTTTTTTTTCATTTATGTCATCCAAGTCATGCCTCTGATATCTGCCTTCTGGGTCCTACCTTACATTGTGACACACTGAATGTTCAGTGCTCTAAAAGTAAATAACTAACTTGTCATAATGTGAAAAGAAGCTACTGAACTAGAAAAAACAATACAGAGAAAAGGAAGACATCTGCATCCCAGTGGCCTAGACCTTAATGATCTCAGCCAACCGCAAGATTTCTGCAGAAAATAATAATAATTAGCCATGAGCAGCAGATTAATAACACATCTCCATTTGTGTATGTGATTTTTTTTTTCTATGCTTGTGTGTGTTACTTCCTTTTGTTGTGCAGGCAGAATTTCCCATTGGGGGATATAAATCAATGTGTCACGTAATTGCTTGAGTGACCTTTGCTGATAAGAAACGGTAGCCTTTTGAAATCTCTATCTGTCTCTGTCACTTTGGCCATCTCACCTCTCAACTATTGCTTTCTCACTGTCACATTTTCTCACATCATTATACTCACGCGCAGCCGAAATCATGAAATTAATGCAAAGCCTTTTTGAGCCAAGAGATTTTTACTAATTGTTAACCTGTGCACATCTTAGTTCTACTTCTGACTAAACCAATCATCTGTCAACAACAGCCAACAAATGCAAATATGGCTGGTCAGAAAATGAGATAAGATGACACATGTGGATCTCCATGTCTTGGCTTAAAAATCTGTAGATCCTATACTTATCCATTCATAAAAAGCCATCGTCACTACTGTATGTTAAGTATAATTTAGTGCAATGTTTTGGCTGGTATCAACAACACTTCCTGTCTGATTTTGACTTCTTTTTTGCTCCCAGTCTACATACAGTACATCTAAATCCTCTTTGTATCCATCTGCCATTCCTTTTGTTATTTTTATTTTTCCTCTTATGCACCTGATGTTTTTGTCACTCACAGTGGTGTGTCATGTTAAATCTCTCTCCTGCTGTGCCATGAAGTCTGTCGGAAAACAACAAAGTGGGAGGGGAAATGAGCAGAGGGGTGATTTGTCATTGCAGGTAAGATAGTTACCCCTTTGGGAAGTGTAATGGCCAACGACACTTCAGAGCATCTCCCATCTGTCGTAAATGTTTGCCGCAGATGGACATGTACAACAGCTTGTCGCCTGGCGGGGGCGCAGCTATGTGTCAAAAGCATTTTTCACACTAGCTTTAAAAAGCTGGGGCCTGATGTGTCTTGGTTACATAACAGGAGGTCAAAGTTGACATGTTACTGATATGTCTGTCAGATATGTCTGAAATGGAGTAAATCACAGATTTGAAGAGGCACAAATGTGAAGAACATGTCTAATATCAAACACTATATAATTCACTTATGTATTCATAGTATTTAAGTAGTGCTAAGCCACTTCTTTGGTTTGTCCGATTAAAGAAAACAAGTACTGTAGATTATGTTTTATGTCTAATAATAGAAATCAGTGAACAAAATGGATAGGTTGGGATGTGAGCTGCATGTACACTGTTTGTCTGGCTATATGTACATCAACCACATCACAGGTATATTTAGTTTTCAATTATCAGTGTTCATCTATGTGAAGTTATTAATTTCTACCTATTAAAAAAAAAAACTCCATCTATCCATATTTCTTTTTTTCTGAAAAGATCAACACAGATACTACTTTTAATTTTACTTTATTAAAAAAATGTGAAATAAAATCTATTTGTAAGCAAATCACAAAATAAACGTTTTTTTTTTCCATTTTGTTTTTCCAGAAAAGGAACTTTTTCAGAATCACCTTTTTTTAATTTTCTGCACTCTTGGTCCTCAACTACTTTAATCTGTAATGTTAACATAAAATAATTAATTAGTTGCAAATTTTGGTTTATTTCATTTGATTTTAGTTACTCTGATGAGAAAAACAATATTAAGCATTGTTAATTTTCTAAATAAATCCCAAAAGTAGTTTCCTATCTCAACATCTTAGAATATCAAGGTTATTTATTTATTTTTTGATGGAAAGAAACTCATTAAGTGCCACATTGACCTTCTACTTGGCTACAGCAGTTTGATAAATGTTCACAGGCTTGAAACCAAAACCTTTAGCAAAATAAAGCCGCACCAATAAAAAAAATAGGTCATCTATGGAAGTTCTGAACAAGGCTGCTTAGATATTTTAGCTGAACTAAATTGTAAGTCATCCTTCTCACAGAATGTGAGATGTTACCGAATGTGTCATCCATGTCTGTGTTTGCTGCCCTGTTGTGAACTGCATGTCCTGAGCTGCAACCAGTGGCTGCTCTTTGCTGTCACTCATGGAATTCTTCTTGAAAGGAATGTACGTAGTCAGTATAAAAAACAGAGGTACAGAAGAATGGCAAGAGTTAAGAGGTTGTGTTAGAGCACACAAACACTTGAAAAACTCTTTGTTAGGGCATAAAAGACTTACTGCTGGACCTTTAAGAAAACATTCTAGCAGTTCTGAAAAATACCCATTAATGTTTTGAAAACTCCACTTACTGAACACCTACTTTAGAATCACTGAGAGTTAAAGAGTGTCAAATTGGTTTAATTGAAACACAAACAGTACAAATGGGATGCCAGTTATTATAACTTATGTTATTATTTAGTGGTGCTTAAGTATATAGCAGCTCATTTTATTAATGTTTTCCAACATAAAATAAAATTGTGTTTGAGAGGGCTCAATGACTATTGGAGATAGGCACCCCCTCTCCATGGGCTTCAACAGGAACAAGCAGGTATAGAAAACAATTGACACATGGTATTATAATAAACATAATACTAAGAACTGTGACAATTTTATCAAATAGGTTGGTTGCACCCTACGTCACGTTGTTAAGACACCAGCGTTCGAAGTGCAGACGGAGGGCCGGAAGTGAAGTGACCTGTTCAAATAGCCTGGGAAAATGCCTCTATTTTGTGGAGTTTATGGTTGTTCCAATCGAGGTAACAGAGAGAAGGATGCTTGTTTTTTTAGAGTTCCAAAAGTTGTCGTCCACAAAGGTGAAAAATGCAGAAAACTGACAGAACAACGCCGGGAAAAGTGGATTTTAAATCTCCGCCTTCGGTCAGGAGGAGCAGAGTCCCCTAACGCCCGCGTTTGCGACCGCCACTTCGTCAGAGGTAGGTCATATGTTATTTTACTGATCAACGTGTTTTTGGTTGTGTTTATATAGTATAGAATGATGAATGACCGTTAAGCTAATGACGTTGTAAAGATGTGTTGCATGTTTGACGTTGTAGCCGTTAGTGCTAGCTACTAACATCTTTACACTGAAAATAAATAAATAAAACACTTACCCTTGCGAAGACCAAACGAAAATCGTCCCGGAGACGTTTTACTCCAAGATTGTGGACCCATCCACTCACAAAAAAGTTGTAGGACTCCAAACTTTTGTAGGCTTTCATTTGATGTTTTGTGTAGTATGACGTCTGCAGGACCAGATAATTAGTGATGTCAACTGCCTCGATTGTTGGCAAATCCTTCGGTTCAGACGAAAATTCACTCATCTTCATGAGGTATGGGTCCCGTCCAACATATTCTGTGATCAGCTGCGTATACCTCCCTTTTGCTCCCAGGTCTAAATCCGCACAATAGGCACTGACAGGTATAGAAACCTCCATTGACAAGCACTGCATATTTACTTCCTGCCCTCCATCTGTACTGCACATGTCATCCAGGTCCTAGGGTGCAACCAACCTATTCTGAATTAAAACCCAAACCATCAGCTTTAACTAAGAAGAACTTGGTTCAGATGTTGAGAACAGGTACCATTAACACACTAACAACCAAGTCACTGTGTACTATTTTCATGTCCAACTATGGCTTTATCTCAACTTGGCTATTTTTTCTTGTTATATTATACAACGTCTGATTGGAAATTAATTTACTGACAAGTTTGAAATTCCAATACATTACAAGGTAACAATCTTCTGTTAGACTGATGACCTATTCAATCTGTTCATCCATAAGTAATACGTTTATGGTTACAACATATTTAAAACTCATCACTTGGGTGGAACTATTACATCCAAGACCTGAACATTAAATGTTACAAATCAATATTATGCTGAATGATGAATTGGGCAGCTTAGTCTCCTTGAATTCTGAAAAATCCTTTATTCTTTATATTTACTGTAATTTAATCTTGCAGCAGAGAAACCTTTTTTTAGAAGTTGATATTGTTTCTAGAAATGCTGCTGCTCCTTCCTTTTTGTGTTGTGGCTTACAGGTCAAACCCCAGGAGGTAGAAACTGTTGAGCACGTGTTGAGCAAAGAGGCTTGTTGGGGTCTAGCTGGAGTAAACAGGCTCTCAATCTAATTATGAGTAGTTATCCAAAAACAAAGCAAACGTGTAACTTGAGCATCCTGGGTATTTGTCATCAGAGCTATAAAAATTGGGAGGAAATGTTAAAAAGTGATCTGTTTTCTTCTGAGCAGTGTGTTTGACAGCCATAAATAAGACTGTAAATGCAATCCTATGGTATCATGTTGATCAGTGGGCCACACAGATTGCTGAAACCCTTAGGAGATGTGAGATGTGCTGTTTTCCTACCAGATAACTGATTCATATTAACAAAAATATAATCCCATATTATAAATCCAAACTAACACAGCCAAGTAGCCAACAGCCTAAGTGGTGATCACCCTTAAGCCACATCAAACAGTCTCACGGGTGCAGACAGTTACCACAATTAATGCAATGTAATAAACACTGCTTGGCTAGTGAGCATGCAGAGGGGCATGGCAGCTAACAAATAAATTAAGCATTACATTTGTTTAATAAGCATAAAAGAAACAATATTTGGTGAGCTTTGATCCAGAAAGGATTACTTTTCCCTTCTAGTCAAGTTTTATAAGTTGACTTTTACTTTCCCAAATCAAATATTTTAAACACAGAGTAAATGGGTCAATTTTATTTCCCCAAAATAGCTACCTGCCCTCTTTTTTTTAAAAGACTGAATTCACAATTTAGCTTTTTTCTGCTTTTCTCAGACTCCCAACAAAAAGCAGCTCTGGATGTTTGCATATTAGTATATTAGCATACAGCATATTAGCATATTTGTGGTGTTAATCAGCTAGTTGCAAATAGTTTGACTGGACTGGAGCCATACAGCTTCATAGTTTTACGCAGGGTTAAATTGGAAACATGTCATCACAACCTTCTAAAATGTATTTCCCATACCTTTACTCATCTTTGTTGCAAAATCAACCTTGTTTAGAGTTCAAGGAAATGTGAAGAGTAAAAAAGGGAAAGGTAAAAAGGAAATTAAAAGAAAATGAGCATAAGGGTGGATAGGGGAGTCAAAAGGAAAAGGAGTGCAAAAACAAATGAAATGATACCATCTGCCACTAGATCCACAAAGCATACATGCAGTCACACACCACAACCACCCACTATTCACACACACACACACACACCTGTTCACATTAGTAGAACGCACACACAAAACCACAGACACTTACACACCACCTGTCTGGGCGTTTGGGGAACTATTTAGCTGAGTTGAGCAATGATCTGTCTCATTCATATCCAGCGTAAACAAGAGCATTTGCCGACGGTTACAGGTCTGTTGGCATACTGCTCTGGAGACGTTGTGTGTCTGAGCAGTTGTTCTGTGCATGTGTGTGTTTATGTGTGTCTAATCATGCAATGAGGGACACAGAAAGGACAACAGAGAGAATGAGGAAACCAAGGACCAGTGGCTAATGAGACCAATGGAAAGCTAAACTTCCCCTAACACAGAGAGCTTTCCCTAAAACACCTAATCTCAAATTCAGCTGTTTTATTTTTAGAATTTCTGGGATTTCAAAATAAATTTACAGACATCCTTCATGCAGAGACAGTTTAAACAGTCACACACAAATCAATCCTTAGCATTCATACAAAAAAAAAAAAAAAATCAATCAAGCAAGTTTTCCAAACATCTTGTTTCATCTCTCTCTTTAAAGCTCTTTCAAGCTTGCAAAGACTGACAAACACATGAACATGCACACCTGTTTGGAGTCCCAAAAGGGAATGTACAGGAGCCCATGAAGCCAAACTGCAGCCAAGTATTAAAAGTCAATATGGTGGAAGATTTTGCAAACAAAACTTGAGACACGTGTTAAGCAGATGCGTTTTATTTTTGCATCTTTTCTAATTTGTTACAATGATAAAATGTAAGTTGTTTAATTAAACTATGGCTTATCTAAGTTGAAAGTTCCAGATTAGACAAAAAAGGAACAAATTAAAACTTGATGAATGGGGCTGCAAGCTTCTAATAAATCTCCCTCAATATTACTTTTATGACTTAAAACATGATTCTGGTTGACCTTTACCGTTATTGAATAAATGTCTGATAGATTTTCTTAATAATCTTTTGCAAACCTTTACAAATTGTATTACATTTTATCTCTCACAAAAGCCTGCCAAAATAGCAAGTGCTTTTGAGATAAAACTTCAAAGCAATGCGACAAAAAAAATTACCATGTCACATAACACAAATCAAGACTTTCAAATGAAAAAAAAAACTGAACATGCAGAAAAACCATTTATTTTGATGCTGTTGGTTTATATCAGGTTACCAAAAGTAATGACAAGCTCTTTGATTTATTCTAAGCTTGAGGCTGCAGTCAATGGTTTATTTACTAGCTGAGAACTATATTCTTAGATATATAGACAATAATTTCTAACCAAGCTTTTTTATACACAACTGCAAAAATATTCTGGCTACTACACTGAGGCGTTGCTCAGTGCCACCAACAGGAACTCTCTTAATTTTCATATGCAAACTAAAGGTAAAAACATTTCATTTGAGTTCTAGGTTTTTTCTAACTATCTCAGTTACTACTTCTTCTTTTCCTTGTTTTTTTCCCTTTTTCCTGTCCTCTGCATCCTCTTTTCTCACACCAACCAACATCATGTTCTCCTTCACTACATCCATATATCTCCTCCATGGTCTTCCTCCAGACCCCCTGCCTGACAGTTCCTACCTCAGCATCCTTTTCCTAACAAACCCATTATCCCAACCTGTTTACACATGTTTCTTGACCTCTTTTCCACACTCTGGATTTTGGACACTATGTACTTAAAATCCTCCACCTTCCTCATCTCTGCTCCTTGTAGCCTCACTGTTCCACTTGTGTCCCTTTCATTCACACATAGACTCTGCCTTGCTGCAGTTAACCTTCATCCCTCTTCTTTCCAGTGTACCTCCACCTCTCCAGATGTTCCTCCATCTGCTCCCTTCTCACACTACAGATAACAATGTCACCTGAAAACATCATGGCACATGGAGATTCCTGTCTGACCTCATCTGTCAGTCTGTTCATCACCATAACAAACAAGAAGGGGCTCAAGGCTGATCCTTGCTGCACTTCCACCTCCATGTTGAACTCCTTTGTTACATCTACAGCACATATCACCACCACCTAACAACTGTCATACATGTCCTGCACCACTCTAACATACTTCTCTGCTACTCCTGACTTCCTTGTACAGTACCACAGTTCCTCTCTCTGTACCTTGTCATAGGTTTTTTTTTAGCTCTACAAAGACACAATGAAGCTCCCTCTGGTTTTCTGTTTACTTCTCCTTCAACAGTCTCAAAGCAAATACTGCATCTGTTGTACTTTGTCTTGGCCTAAAGCCAAACTGCTGCTCACAAACGCTCAATTCTGTCTTTAGCATAGTTTCTGTGCTTCTTTCCTCCAGCTTCATTGTATGACACAAATCATCTGTATTCCCCTGTAGTTTCCACAATTCTGCACATCTCCCTTGTTATTAAATATCCTCACCATCACACTTCAAATCCATTCCTCAGGAATCCTTCCACTCTCTAAGATTTTGTTTAGTAATGAAGTCAAAATTCTAGTACCACCTCTCCCAAACACTTCCATTCCTCCACAGGTAGGTATATCATCAGGATCAGCTGCCTTTTCACTCTTCACCCTCTTCAGTGACCTCCTAACTTCATCGTTACTAATTTTTGGTACTTCATGATCCAACAATGATCATCTCTTCTACTCTTTGTCCTCTGTCCTTTTTCTCATTCATCAACTCTTCAAAGAATTCTTTCCATCTTCCTATCACATTTCTGGCTCTTGTCAATACATTTTTTTCTCTTTATTCTTCACCACCCTAATCTGCTGAACATATTTTCCATCCCTGTGTCTCTGTTTTGCCAACCTGTACACATCAGTCTCTTCTTCCTGGCTGTCCAGTCACACCCTTTGTTTGGCATTTGCATCTTTACTTTCACCTAACGCTGCATTTCCTTATACTCTGTCTACTCTCTTCTGTCCCCTCAGAGTCCCACTTCTTTTTAGCCAACCTATTTTGCTGTATACACTCCTGCACTTCCTCATTCCCTCTCCTGGAAGCACCTCCTGTCCACTCAGAGTCTGTCTCAACTCCCCCCTAAAACAACACTCTTCCTTTTTCATCTTCCACCACTTTGTTGGGGCGGCTGTGGTTCAGTGGGTAGAGCGGTCGTCTTCCAGTCAGAACGTTGGCGGCTCAATCCCGGCCTCCACCACCACATGTCAAAGTGTCCTTAGGCAAGACACTGAACCCCATGTTGCACCCCGACTTACACATCAGGTTGTATGAATGTTAGCCCCCACCATCTCCCCCTGGTTTACATATCGGGTTGTGTGAATGGGTAAATGTAAAACTTGTCATGTAGAATGACTAGAAAAGCGCTATACAAATACAGGACATTTACCATTTGTCTTCTGTTTTGCATTTATCCTCTTCATCTTCTTCACCATCAGGGTCATCCTATACACCACCATGCTGCCTTGCTACACTCTCCTCTGCTACCACTTTGCAGTCACTAATCTCTTTCAGATTATTATCGTCTACACAAGATAAAGTCAAACTGTGTGCTCCTACCTCCACTCTTATAAGTGACCCCATGTTCAATATTCACTTCAGCTATTTTATTCCTTTTTTGCAAATTTTACCACCATCTGTCCTTCTGCATTCCTGTCCTGGAAACCAAACCTTCCCATCACTTCCTCATCACCCATTTTTACCTGCACCAACATGTCTATTGAAGTTCGCTCCAATCACCACCTCTCTCATCTCTGGAGATACTCTGCATCACTTCATCTAACTCACTCCATAAATGTGTCCTTCTCTTCCAACTCACATCTTACCCACTGACAACATTAAACAAATCACCTTAAACATCTATCAATTGTCTTTACTGGCCGGATACTGTGGAGGGTCATTGGGAAGTCTAATGTTTATCTTATTTGTACTGTACATCCTGTACATATCTTCAATATGGTGGCTTTCTTCTACTCATGTGTCCACCCAAACAATGCATTTATCCCGAATAAAGTAAATAACCTGAACTATCATCTTATTTTCTGGGGAAAACCAAAATATATGCGTGAAGAAGAAGGAATAATAATTAGCCCAACCACACTCATTGACTCCTATCATTAACATTAACTAACATTAGAACAACATTAGAACAAAATAAAGTATAGTATAGTATAGTATAGTATAGTATAGTATAGTATAGTATAGTATAGTATAGCATAGTATAGCATAGTATAGTATAGTATAGTATAGTATAGTATAGTATAGTATAGCATAGTATAGTATAGTATAGTATAGTATAGTATAGTATAGTATAGTATGGTTGGTGGCTAAATCCTGGCTTCCACTATCGCATGTCAATGTGTCTTTGGGCAAGATATTAAACCTTGTGTAGCCCCCTGATTTTACAGATTAGGTTGTGTGAATTTAGCTAAGAGTATTTCTAGTGTTTTTAGTGTTTGTGAGTAACCTGTCTTTTCTCCAGGACTACCTCAGAACGCTCCCACTCCCTGTGTGTTCCTGTGATGTTCCACCCGAGTCTGTGTTCCTGTGATCCACGTCCCTTGTGAAGCTCTCCTCCTGTGTTTCCCAGTTCTCATCAGCCTGGGTCCCGAGCGCCTCCACCCTGCCTGCCCACTCTCTAGCACCCGCTCACCTGACACACATCCTGGACTCCCATCTCCCTGCACAGCCGCTCCACTGGACCTTCCTCCTCCTCGTGTTCATCATCATCACCACTCCTGCGAGTCCCCTCTCCTCCTGAGCACATCCATTCTGTTCCTCTGCCCTACCAGAACCGGATCCTCCCGAGCCGTCTGCACCTGGCACATTGTTTCACTGTTTGTTTTGGGTTTTTTTTGTTTTGTTTTTTAGCGTAAAATTCACCAGAAGTGCAGTCATGGGCCAGGACATTCCCTGAAGTATTTAAGAAAAGAGAGTGCATATTTTTTTTGTGATTCCATCTGCAAGTTTGACCAGATATATTTGTACTTCCTCTAGATTGATTTTGGTGGCAAAATGTTCACTTTCCATCATCTCAACTGTAAAGCTACAAAATAAAATGCAACAAAAAGCTTGTCCAAAATCAATCCTTTTTTCTTTCTCTCAGTAGTTTTATAATCTTTAAAAGAAATCATTTCAGCTGGAAGTAATAATTCAAAGCCGAGTCTCATTAATCATAAAATTTAAAGATAATAAAGACTGTCTTCAAATGATTCTTTGCAAAGTTTTGTCAAATGTTCTTGTTTTATTCCTTATGACTCTGTTTTCTCAACTTTTACTTCTCCTTTAAGTTTAGTTTCTGTTCTTACTCACATTCTGTTCTTACTTTTTCTGCTCTGCACAAACTAAGATATCTCCTCACACTTAATGGCCAACAAAATACATGCTTATTTTGCTCACAAATGGAGATTTTTGGATTTAATTTTTAACAAGGCAGCCAACAGTGCTGCTTTCCATCACCTTCCCTCTTGAAGATGTTGTTAACAAGGGGACAGATTCTAAGTTAACAAGGAGGTGTTATTTGCCTTTAGCCTTTGCAAATCATCTCTGTGATCCACACATGCACGTTGTCAGGCACGGTGGCCATCAAAATGTCTCAGTTTGAAGCAGAGAGACAAGCCATGTTAATATACAAACTCTTATTTGTTAAAAATAACGAAATAAATACACACACTTGTAAACAATGAAAAGAAATAGAATGCAGCATTTTCTTAATCCTTGTTGGAAAATCTAGAAATAACAATTAAAATTTGTTTCATAGACATGATTACTAAATTTACATGCGTAAGCTTTACAAAATACACAAACACACAGATGGAAATATTTTCAGAAGTGCCTTTCAAAATGGCCACTATGGATTCAGCAGCACTAGCACATGGTAGCAAACCACACAACGTTTTCCTAATAGACACAGCAGTATACACATACACAAACAAATACACTAGTCCCAGAAGCCCCAGTGGAGGAGACGATACCAACAAAGTCTACTTTGTTCTGAGTGACTGCTTTAATCTTTAATGCATTTTGGTTGCTGGTGGCAGCTGATGTTTAGGCCTTTGGATTACGTCCGACTATACTGTTGTCACACAACAGAGTTCAGTTCAATAAATTACTTCCACTGGGCCCAAATACCTCAAACACATCGGGTCAGTCATACACACACATTGACATGCACTCACAAATTTGAACACACAGATGAAGGTTAAAAGTGTCTTGCCCAACAGACTTGCACAGTCATGCTCTCACCCAGAAATAACCCCCAAACACATTTAAAGGTAATTTGACTTCGATCCAGTGTTTCTAAAGCATTTTCTTTTCAGCTCACATCATTTAACAATGCATTTTTAAGTGTTTACCCTGACCTTTCATAGTAATTCATCCATTCATTCATCCATTTTTGATACGAGCTTATTCCTGTGCTTACCCAACCCCCCCACCCCACACACACACTCACAGGCTGGCCAATTAGAGTGACAAATTAAGATATCATGTATGTTTTTGGTCAACAGGAGGACCCCACACTTGCAGGTGGGGAATGCAAACTTCATGCAGAAAGTAGCCAAAGTAAAACCTTTAAATATTGGACTGTCACTGTCACCTATCAAAGAACTCAATGGGAAAGAGCAGCTTTATCAAAACTGAAACTTTTCAGATCTTGCGCAACATAATTTTTTCCCCTCACCCATTTTTTTGTAGAATTACAAATGTCTTATTTTGTCCCCATTTGCCCTTCAGTTTGTTCAGCCTCTGTACGTTACTTACTCTGATGCTGCTCCCTCATTTCACATTCACATTCTTATCGGAATTTGGGTTGTGCCTACTGCTCTAACCTTCCGGCCTTGCCTCTTTCAGTGTGTGTCCCAGTAAAGCTGTGGCTAGAACATGTGTGTAGTTTATCACCACCAAACGTGTGAGTGTGTGTGTGAATGGGTGAATGACATACTGTAGTGTAAAGCGCTTTGGGAGTCACCTGACTTAAGAAAAGTGCTATACAGGTACACACCATTTACCTTTTTTTTTCAATTTGCCTTGATTTTCCAAATGTTTTTTCAACCTATTCATTAACATAACCTGCAAAATCTGAAGATTCAAGTTCCTTTATTTGTTGTTTTTCTACAGTAGCTGAAAAATCACAGTTCAATCACAATCCTATATTTTTTTTCTGTAAATTGCTCTTTTTAATTAGTTTGTATAAACTGAAGTTTAAATTTTAAAAACGTGCCTTAATTCAGGATGATTTATTTTTACACTGGAGAGAAAAGAAACATCAATGAGTTGAAAGTTATTCTCCTGCTGTGGCAAAATTGTTTGATAATTAGGTTATATCCTATTTTCAGATTGATGTTTACACTAATTAATTCTAATAAGGTGCAATTTCAGACTACCCAACACTTTAAAATGTTTCAAAATACTTGAACACAATTTTTTGGAACAATTTTGGAACCACTAAGTGTGTGTTTTTCCAGTCTCATGAGCAGTCTTTCAAATTTATCCCAAAGCATCCAGATACATAAAAAGATATTTTTAGAAAAACAAACAGCTCAAACTGTTTGATGCATTGGCTGATAATACCTTCCTTTAAATGCACAACATTTTTGAGATGTAAATGTTTTTTATTTATCCAGGTAAAGTTATTTTATATGCAATGAGAGTTTTTTTTATGTTTCCCTCAAAACTTTCTCTTTTCTTACGTATAAAAGCCCCTTAAACAAGGAATTTCCATGTGTTTGATGTTTGTGCTTTTTCCTGTCTGCCTCCCACATCTTGCATCTCTCTCCACATTAACAGTCAAACTATCTTTGCAGCGAGCTGCTCCTGAGGGAAAGCATGGCGCTTTAACACCTTGTGCGTTCAAAGTTAAAAATAGTTCCCTTCAGAAAAATGAAAAGGTTACCCAATTAAAACTGCCTGAAAAAAGAAATGAATGCACTGTTCTTTCAAGAAAATAAATATATAAATAATGCAATAGCAGGGAGCTCAGGGTGTCCGACGTTGTATTAGTCAAAGGTACGTATGTCACTCAGTTTACACACACACCCTCTTAATCCTTTTAATCTGTCTCATGTCACATTTTGGAATTAAAATAAACACGTGAAAGTATTTTTAACCATTAATTTATGTACAGATAATTTTGAAACTGGACAGAGAGAAAGAAGACGGACCGACTCAGAGATGGTTCGACACTACAAAAGTCCAGATGAAATCCTGCACATCACAGAAGGTGGATGGTAGAATTCAAGTCCTCTGGATCAAAGTCATATTGTTTAATCAACTCATATTCAGAACAACAGTCAGCAACATTTTTCAAGTCATCATTTGGGAACGGTTCCCTTAATTTCTCAATATATGGTTTTATATAAATATATATCATATGCATAAAATATATAGTTTTTGTAATTGTTCTTACACCTTTACATTGGCAAATCTGATTTTCTTTGAATGTTCTGACAGGTTGCATACCTCATTAGAGCAATAACGGGTAGATTCAGGTAGCCCAAACACCAGCTGTTACCTGTTCAGTTTTGCTGCCTGAGTAATGTGATATACAAGCTCTTAAGCCTCTATGAATAATCGTATTCCAGTTGGCAGTTCTTTTGCAAACTTCAGAAATTTTCCCCTTGAAGCAAACTTGAGTGAGAACACATTCGTCACCTGTTTGTTATTCTAAGATAACCATACTAGTTTACTAACCTTGGTTTGTTCATTGGATTACCGACCATGAATAATTTCTGCTTTATGTTATATCTTTGTTCAAATCCACACAGAGACCGTACTGTTAAGTTTGGATTTGCTGATTGGTTAGACACTTAATTATTGAAGTTTTCCTTTTGATTTATTATATAGTATGGCTGCCTCAGTTGTATGAGTGTGTCAGACTAGACAACTTCTGCCTCATTATCATTCCTCTACTCAGACATGCTAACATACAAACATACTGTTTGCTTTAATCTCTATCTAGAATCTAATTATGCTTCATTGTGGCCTTTAAAGTGAAAGTTTATATCATTTAAAATTGGATTCTATGAAAAGGTTATAAGCAATTAATATC
The DNA here is from genome assembly GCA_006937955.1 of Pachypanchax playfairii. Taxonomy (NCBI): domain Eukaryota; kingdom Metazoa; phylum Chordata; class Actinopteri; order Cyprinodontiformes; family Aplocheilidae; genus Pachypanchax; species Pachypanchax playfairii. The sequence continues at coordinate 1,209,923 of SSNP01000102.1, forward strand.
TTAACTACTGTAGACACAGTAAATATTAGAACTTCATCAGTTCAAAGAAATGTATGACTTAATGGGATAGCCACAGAAGAGACAGCTTACTGATGTCTTCAAACATCCATAAATTAAAAAAAAAAATGGATGTCCATAAGAAGACAATATCATAAACATTTATACTGCTGTAAATTTGGCATAACTTGGTAATTATGGGAGAAACATTCTGAGATGCTGAATAGAAAGATGCATTACACACTGAACCAGTCCAGAGGTGTTACCGTTAGCTGTTCAGCAAAGTTTCTGAAGCAAACAATGGAATCTATAAATATATATGTATGAATGTTAGCAATGTAAAGTCTTATAAAACAGTGTTTGTTTGAATGTTTATGTAGTCTTTGAGATTAGCATTAATAAGACTAAAGTTATCCTCCATGGACTTAGCTCCACTCTGATGGGCTAGCTCAGAACAAATCTTTTTTTCTTCAAAGTAATTCAAAGAGTTATCTGAAACAGATAAGAGCCATCCTTTTTCTACACCCGCTTGTTCTTTTTCAGGGTCACAGGGAGCTGGTGTCTAGGTACACCACAGATGGGCTGCCTCTCCATCACAGGTCCATAAAAAACAACAACAACCACAAGAAGACAGACAAACACAATAGCGTCTCTGGTGCAAACAGCTCGAAACTGATGCAGAAAAACTGAATTCTGTCAATTATGTCAAAAAGGGAGCTATTATTTTAAAGTTACTGTTGTGAGTTTTTCTTAAAATTTACTCTACAAGAAAGACCCCCAGGAAGGTCATACTGTATGAAATGAATTCCATACAATTCCACTGTGGATCTTTGTGAAACTGTACAAGACAATAGTTGGTGTCCTAAAAAGAACTCCTCATCTAGAAGAATTGCCTCTATTTTACTGACAAAGAATTGTTGAGATGAACAAACCTCTGCTGCGAGCTTCTTTCTGTGTAGACTTTGCCTTTTCTCCTTTAATATGAGTTTTCTGTGGAAATTACAGCTACCTCTCACAGTCTAAATATATGAATGTTTATATATCTTGCAATTTAAAATCAGCCATAAAAGTGATAAATAAAATTATTAGAAGACACACAGCATCAACAGGTCTGCAGTTTCAGACAAATTTAATGTGGTTTCCAAAACTAAACAGTGTCTGAGAGAATTAGGATTGCACTGGAAGATTTTCTTGGAAGCAGAGAAGAGAAATGGAGTCAGCGAGAGCCAAAGATGCTTCACAGGATAAGAAAAAGCTGTAAAGGGAGAGTGCAGTGTTGAAAAAAAAAATGAGGAAAGTTGTGACTTAAAAAAGAAACCACTAAAGGAAGACACATCAAGAAAAGAGAAGACAATAAAAAAGAAACAAAAGCATATTTAACTAGCGCTGTTACTGAAACTAGATCAAATTTGTTTTGTATTTTTGTCTGGACCTCTTTGTCTTTACTTTCTCCTTGAATATAGATTTTTAGTATCCCTTTTAATGCTTCTCCTTTTTTAACTTACCATTTCAGCTTTGTGGCTCTCCATCTCCTGCATGTTTTACCCATCCTGTTTTACATTCTCTCTTTATTTTTCCATCCTCTTTTCTTCATCCTTGCACAGTATTGGTCTCTCCTCTGTAAAGATGCTTTTTAAACTCAGTTACTCCTTTTTCTTTTGTTTTTCACCTTTCTCCTCTCTCTGTCAGTCATCTTTATAATGGCCTTTTCCTCGCTATATATTGTTGTTTCGTCCCCAGTCCCATTTGCCTGTTGCATTATTCAGATGACTATCTTTTTTATGTCTTGTGTTCCCTCCACCAGCTTGCGATTTCCATAGGAAAGTGAGTGGACAGGCCAAGTCTGCCATTCATCCTGATGTGCTGTCAAGGATCTGAGTGATGTCTATTCAGGTTGATTGAGTGGTGTTGACGTGATCGGCGAGGGCGTATGAAAGGCACAATATGTGCAGGGTCATGAAGTCAGAGGATATCTTGTCTTTGTCTCTATCAGATACCTGTATTTGATTTGCACGGTTTTTTAGGAGGGGTTGTTTTTTAGTCATAAATGGCAATGCCTTTTGGGGTCAAGTAAAGTTGTGCATGTGTGAACAGAAGAAAATCAAGGACTACAACTTTTTATAGGCTATAGGCTATTTAATAAGTATTTTATTTTGTGCCTTTATGAAAAGGTTGGAAAAGTGTGTTGTTGTTTTTTTTCTGTTACAAAAAATATATTCTTTCTAGTTTAAGCGTCTTTGATGCAGAAATTGGGATGAAAGTGTTGCATTTAGGGGCAGCTAAGAACTGAAATCACCACCTCACCAAAATGGGACCTACCAGATACAAAAGCTACAGTGTATATATATACACACGCTGCATACACAAGCGTTAAAACATGCTTTGCCACTTCAGCACCATGGCCAGTGGCAGCCTCAGTAATACTGCCAGCACCAAAAGAAGAGCTTTGCTCTCAGCACCTTGGACAGCACTCAGTCAAAAGCTTACAGAACAAGTGCATATTTCTGTGTGCGGGTGAGTGTGTGTGTGTGTGTGTGTGTGTACATACATGAGATCAAGCCATTTTCTTTAAGCTGCTGTGTCAGTCAAGTATTAGGGAAAGAAAAGCTAGCAGTGCATGCTAGCTTGGTTTTATCAGCAGGGGTTTAACCAACATTTCTCACAACAGATTTGAATATTCACACAAGCATGCATGATTCACTGAAACTTCAAGGACTGTATTAGGAACATACATTTTAACCTTTCATCCTGATTCATGCATGCATACAGATATCAGATCAGTAGAGCTGCCAAGTTCCAAAGTAGTTTTAGGATAAAATCTTGATGCATCAGTTTATTACATCTTAGAACAAATAAAATCCAAACACGTTTAGCTGTTCAATAAAGACCCTAAAAGCCATTTTGTTTCTTTAGGCATCCACTGCAAGGGGTGGCAGTACCAGAAGGTTACCGGTTTGAACCCCTGCTGCATCCTGAAAGATCGCCTTTGCTGTTGTGTCCTTGAGCAAAACACTTTTCCTATCTTTGCCTGTTTAGTGGTGTTCTGTACCTAACAGCCTTACCTCTGTTTGTGTGTGTCCCAGGACAGCTATGGCTACATGTGTGGAGTTTATCACTACTAAACCTGTGAGTGTATAGTGCGAAGCACTTTGGAAGTCAGAGTCTGACTTTAAAATGTACACACCATTTACCATTTAAAAAAACAACTGAAATATTGAAGAAATGTTGTAATGTTTATTAATGGGTGTGCCCCTTTAACAGAATTCAAGTATTGTTATTATTAACACAGAATCATAACCACGCAAACTATGTATATGGTAATGAATAAATGTTTGTATATTTGTGTTAATCTGTGTGAAGATTCATTTTCCACTGTGTGTTAGAGTGTATTGGGGAAAAGGGCAGAGGGCCATGCCCAAGATGTGTTCACAGGGGAGGCGGCAGATGTGGAGAGAAGAAGAAGTCAGGGCTGGGTGTGGTCATAGTGATCAGAGGTGCCAGCGTGCTATGCTGCAGCCTGTTACCTGTAAGTGAGTCTCCTTTGTGTTGAAGCACAATTATCAGAGGAAAAGGGGATTATTGCCTGCCGATACTGGGGAGACAAGATCGTAGTCGGTAGGCGAAAGGCAGGTTCAGGTCAGTCCAGATTCTTTATCACAGGTTTAGAGATTTTTCAGAGTACAGGTAAGTATTGCTGGTTAGTGAGACAAACAAATACTGAGCAAACTGGTGAAAGGGAACCAACCACACTGCCCTCATAAAGGGGCGTGGACAGGTGGTGCTCATGACAGGCTGGACACCTGCAGGTGAATCATATTGTTACCAAAAAAAACAAAAAACTGACAGATAAGACAGATACATGATCGATATATATATATATAATATTGTCTTCAGATCAGAGCTACACAACCATGACATATTGTATACAAAGTCAACATATTGTATTTGAGTCACTTTTATGAGGCACACAGTTCACTATTTTCCTTTTATTAGGCTACAGTAAATTTAAAGTGAATGTGTCATACTGTGACAAATACGCCCCCCCACCCCCAAAAAAACTAAACAACAGTTTACAAAATTGGTACAGTAACTATTTTCAGCATTTTCCTCCAGTAGCTTTATTTTATTCTGATTATTTTTGATAAAGTAACAACAGACTTAAAGGCAGTATGAGCAACAGTGAGCTGCAGGAGAGCAGCAGGCGAAAACTTGAACACCACCAAATTCATGGCAAGGTAATCATCTTTACTTTCCCCTACTGTTTTGTGCTACGTCTGCACAGCATGATCTCAGACGATAGCTTCCAATTATTTTTCACTAAAATTCTTTATTAACAATGGCAGTTTGTTGGGTAGCAGCATAAAGAGACATGTTTACATGCTTGCTGCACTGATATACTTGCTGTTATGACAGTTATGACAGGATTTGTCAAATCAACCGGCACTGAAACCTCAACAATTGGATGCGGCTTTGATGTTGTTTTTATCATTGGTTTTTTCCTACATCCAAAAGTTGAGTGGAAACAAAATAAGTCGGGAAATTCCACTCCAGGATTCCCCCTGCATTCCCATTATTCATGCATGAAGTACACTTTAGTCATTTAAAACACTTTCATGAGCAACTAAAGTCAAACAGCAGCTTTATTAGAACATAAGTGATGTTTACATACATGGCCACATTAATAATACATTTGCATGTGTCACATTCCCTATAATTCCTTACAGTTAATGATCAGTTGGCAATGAATTTCCCCTCCCAATAAACCAGTTGGTTTAGTCTAATTAAAACACATGGATATAACCAAACACCCTCCTGCAAGTGCAAGTGGAGTAACATATGTTCATAATTCTTGTTAAATCAACACTCATATACAACCACTCATCAGCAGGTTCTCACCTTAAAGCTTATTAATACTTTATAGCAAAACACATTCAGCTAGTATAATATGCATGAACATGTGATTTCACTAGAGTTTCACACTTAACTTGAACCAGCTAGCATTAACAAAAAGTGGTGCAGATGGTAAAAGTAGAGAGTTATGTTATTATGAATACAGTGATGATAAAAAGAAAGTACAATCCCTTCAGATTTTAGAGTTTTATGTATCAGGACAACAAAAAATTATTCAATTGGAACCACAAGTTTACAATAACGCTCAACAGATTCTATTAAGTCATTATTCATCAATCCAAATAATGTCAAAATGGAAAATCTGAGTGTGGAAGACTGAGTTCATCCGATATCACAACTGCTTATAAAACCTCTTAATGACAAAAATAGCGTGAAGTAGTTGTTTTCTGCATGACTTTTTTAGTCTCCCTTATCATTATAGAGGAATTTTGTCCCACTCTTCTTTGCATTGAGGCTTTTGGACATTCTTTCTGCACAGCTCTCTCAAGGTTCCACTACAGCATTTTAATCAGGTTGAGGCCTGAACTATGACTGGACCTTTGCAGCACCTTGATTTTTTTTCTTTTATTCTTCTCAATCATTCTGCTGTAGATTTGCTGCTGTTTTTTTGGATCATTGTGCTGTTGTATGACAGCCTCGTCTAAACTTTACCTCTCCGAGAGAGGGTGTAGGAGAAATATGAATGTTTACCTCTTTATTTTTTATTACCAGGGGCACCACCTTCTTAAGAAGGAATTAAATAATAAAATAGTATAATTGATTAAATTATTTCAGTCTCATTCTGAGGTTGTGTGTCCTACTTCTGTCAGGGACTCAAATCACACACAAAACCTCCCTGAACCGGCCAGTTAAAATTATGGTGAATATTTATTAAACAGCAAATAAGACAGACCAATAACAAACAACAAATAAACAAACCAGAACACTAACGTGAATCAACGAGTGGGTGAAGCTAAGGGCCGGAAATGACGTTAGCCTTGGTAACGCTAAGATCAGCTGTTATTCTAGCTTAACGTTTAAGAACTTTAGAGATTAACTAGACTGGTAAGAGTGGGTGAGGAAACGGTGAACTACTGTTTATACCACAGAGGAGCCTTTTGAGATTTTACCAGCACAAATGTTTACAATCCACTTGTTCACGGACGAGATGAAATTGATCTCTTACTTTTTGGTACAGCAGTTGGATTTCTTTAACCCGCAGTTTCTGGAGAGATTCGTCTGCGTCAAAGTGGTCTTTTTCTGAGCGTCAAATCTTTGGCCAAACGAGGAGAGGCTGTCCAGTTCTATGTAAGGATCACGGCTGGTGATGGAAGTCTCGTACCGGAAGGCCCAACTTTGGGAGTTATAGTTTTTGGCTCCGTTGTTGCGTGTGCAGATCTTTTAGTTTCAAAGTTGTTGTATTAAAATTAAAAATACTTTGCGTGCTTGAGCGTGTGCCGAACTTCTAAAAACAAACTAGGAAGATAATAATGAAGATCGCGCGTTACAAAAACAAACACTTAAGTTTCAAACTGAACGAAGAGTTTTGCAAATAAATCGATAAAGTCAAAATCAGAATGATTTAAACTGGAAAAACAAGGGAAAATAATAAAATGAGCGAAGAATTAAAAAAAAACTTAGGTCAGGAATAAAAAGACATCAAGGAGAGAGAGAGAGAAGTAGAAGTCTAGAAGATGTCCGAGCGAGCCCCAGTTCCAGAGTTTATATGGCCATAAAGCCGGCCTCTGAAAGGGACCGTCTCAATGACTTCAGCCAACTGTGAATTCTCCTTGGAAATTCAACTTTTAAGACTTCAATTTCGGTCTCGAGGTTACAGATTAACTTATAACTTTATAAAAACTCTTACTCATCCACTCTTTGTGAACTATAATCATTTTACCTTTTAACAAAGATTAGCAAACAGCATTTTCATATTCTAATAACATAATGTTACTTTTTTCACGTATGTCAGTAGTTATTCCTGAGTAATAAAGAAAAGATTCACTTGTTAATCAAATATAACATAATAAAACCTGTAACATGATTAAACGAAGCATATTGTTTAGATATTTGAAAACTTACTTGATTACTATCAAAATTTCGCTGAATATAGTTTTCAGACAGATAACATTTCATCCAATAACACCATATGTCAATTAGTTAAATTGTTGGAACATTACCTCAGAGTAAAATAGTTTTACACAGTTCCTGCAAAGAAATAGTCGATTACATTGATCATTAGAATTTCAACAGTAACAGTGTCTTTGGGTGCAAATATCTTCATCTCCTGATGAGGGTACTGTTAAGCTGGTTAACCTGGGACCCAGGGTCACTGAGTTCCAGGGATTGTATATTTAATTATCATGTCCCATCAAGTTCTCTTTTGAAGTGGCATCTGTTTTAGTTGAGACAGGAAGGGAGTATCTGACTCTGTGGTCAAATCCGAACATCTTTCTCAGAGCTGTATCTCTTGTTTGGAGGTGTCAGAATTGACTTTAGTGGTTGACAATACAGAGGATCGTCTTTTCCACGTACGTATCAACAAATGTTACTTTGGAATTCCTTATCATGAATTATAAGGGGTGAGTCCTGCATTGAGTTGTCTTGGGAGGTTGACACCATCTCATTATCACAGGCTAGAATCTGCATTTGATCAGCTCTCACAATGGAGGTATTGTAGAGAGTGGGTCCCAGCCATAAAAGGGTTGATTTTGACAAGAACCAGACATAAGTTAAATTCCTGTGGCTTATTCTCCTCTTGGGATGGGAGAGAAAAAGAAAAGTCTCCCAAGCAGATTTTAAAAATAGTTATTGAGACACAAAGATCTTTCTGAAGTTTAATTTCCTCAGAACTTATTGGTTGATATGCACTACAAGGGACATTTGACACATTTGGTCACGTGGCTGCAATGACTGGCTCAAGTCTCTGTGTTTGTATGTTGCTCTTTTGGACCCCAGTTGGTGGAGGGTTAAGGCTGTTAATCCTGAGTCCGGTTCCTCAAATAGTCTCCTCTCATTAAAGGGAAGCCCTCACCTAGCTGAACATTGGGCAGCTAACATTCACTGACGGTCCATAAGGAAAGCTTTCCTGTGGTCTCCCCAATGTTTTCTGAAGCTTATAGTGGTAAGTAAATTTTAATCAACTGCAGTTGAATGCTCAGATTGTGACTTTCAGCAGATGTTTGAAGGAACCTTCCCAAACCCACCTAGTTACAGTCCTCTTCTTTTTCATGTCAAATACTGTGTTTACGTGATCTTTATGTCATGTGCTTTTGTATTGATCACATTCTCCCTCTTTAATTTCTCCCTATATAAAGGCTAAATACTATTTTGGTAAGTTGGAGATCTTTATTTCCATTAATACAATTGTCTGCTACGCTGGTCACTTGCCACTTGAGCTTATCAGTCTGGTGGACTCTTCTCCTAGTAACGGATGAAAATATCACCACTACAACAACATGTATTCTTCACTCCTAAGTTGTTTTGTATATGCTGTGGAAAATGTAACTCCAAACACATTGCAACAATTTACAACCTAATAATCCAGATTTTATTCCCAATAAAACATGAATAGCATATCATATATTGAAACTAAGATGTTTTTACAGTTTCAGAGAAAGTATTAGCTCCTTTTTAATTTGATAGCTGCAGCATGTTGCATAAAAGTGGCAGACAGGTTGGATTTTAAGTCAGAAAGACAACTCACACAAACAAAACTATTTATTTTCCTTTCGTCTGCTCCCTTCAGGAGTCACCACAGCAAATCATCTGTCTCCTCTGCATCCTTTTCTCCCACGCCAACCAACCTCATGTCCTCCTTCACTACATCCATAACCCAAAAAAACAAAACAAAGAAAGCTTGACCCATTCACTCAAAGTAGTTGTTCACTAGTTACAGCGATGCTGTCCTTTAATTGATCTCACCTCTGAGTTCACCTTTTGTAAGTGCTCTTTACTGTTGGCATGGCAGCAGATAATGACCCTCAGATGCTAAAATGTTTGTTTTTTTGCTCTTTTCCTCTTTCCACCATTGGAAACCATGCTAGTTTTATATGAGTTTTGTAGAATGTAAATAATAAATGACACTCACTTACTTACTCAGTCATGTAATTTCTATTAGCACTTGATTCTTATTCAAGGTCACAGGGGTTACTGGTGCTCATCCCAGCAAGAGGCAGCCTACACCCTGTACAGGTCGCCAGTTCATTGCAGGAGATGAAGATAATAGAGGTTAAATATGGCAAAGAAAGTAGGTTTATATGGAAAAAATAAGGACACAAGCTCTATAGAGACTCATAGAGTTCTAAAACACATTTATTTGTTTTATATTTTGTAACAGTGTGATACTAAACCTTACTTATGTACAGACAAGTTTACATCCAAAATTTATTTGGGCTTTAATTTGACAACTTTTTATTGCTTTAGAAATCAATAAAAGGTCTCATCTAATTTCCCATTTGATTTTCACTGAAACCATCTCTTGTTCTATTTGTCTTCTTATTCTGGCTCTTTTCCTCCATCCCCAGCTGTCTTGAGCATTATGCTAACACATTTGAAGGCAGGCTCCTGCTGTGCTAAGTAATCCTTCAGCGAAGCTGAACTCCCTTTATGTGTAGGCTCCAAAGATTTCTCCAAAAGCAAAATATATATCAGTGATGCTGTGATGACAGCACCAACAGCCCCCCCACCCCCAACATTAAACCATGGTCACATACAAAAGACACACAAAGATACGAGCATTTAGATGCAAGAACACACTTAGTCTATACACATATACACACATTACACATTCTTATGACTAGTTTTTGCGAATACACACACTTGTTTTTGTTCAACTTTTAATTTTAGATTAAAAACCCTTCCTTTTTCCTCACATTTGGGGTCTGCCTCCCCTCTCTTCACTTCCATCTACACTTTTATGTCTCTTTCCAGTAATTTTTTCCTCTCTCCTTCTCTATCCATCTCCATACACTGTCTCTCTTTACTTCTTGATGAGGCCAGCCCTTCCATGATGATGAGTCCGACAGAGGATGATTAAAGTGGCGTCTTATCTGGTAGAAAAACTGACCTCAATCAGATCCATTCCAACAGGAGGACATTCCCCTCTATCCTCCATGTTCCTCCATCTGTTCCCACTACTCAGTACAGTTTCTGACTCCAATCCATCGTTCTGTATACTTCCTGACCCACTCTCTGAACATGTCATAGCTCCTCATTTCATATCTTTCTGTGCTCATGTTCCAAATCTTCTTTCTCTTTCTTTGCTATCTACTCTCTTTGATGACTCTAAATTTGCCATCACAGGCTGTATTGTTCTGTGATGGTAATCTGTCTTTTTGAAGCACTCAGAAAAATCCTGGATGTTTTAGAGTTTTCTTGAACACAGTGAAAGCTAGTTTTTATGTTTTTTTTTCCCCTAATGCTTCAAATATACTTTAAACAGTTTAATCCAAAGGAATTTTCCTTATTACCATAATTTCTCGACTATAAGCTGCTAGTTTTTTCACACGATTTGAACACTGTGGTTTAAACAATTGTTATGATCCGGCTCAGTCGGGAAAGGGAAGTAATATTAGAAGTGACACAACCCAGATGGTACCGGTAACAAAGGTAACAATTTAATGAAAGAAAAAGACACATTGTGTCCCCAAAAACCCTGTACATTCAAGAGTATAAAGAAACAGAAGTAACTATCTCTCATATTCATAAAAGAAAATGCCACAAACAAAGTCACTCTTAGGTTCACACAAGTAGTACCCAAAAGGTCTGTACAGTTAGCCGAAAGCCTGCAAGAATGTTTAAAACACATCACGTAAAGTCCTATAGGCTTTCTAACAGTAAACCAATACCACACAACAATCTTTTTTTTTTTTTTTTTTTTTTAATTTATTCATTGAGCAAAGAAAAAAAAAAAAAATCTACAAGTAAAAATAAAACCAAACTAAAAATCCATGCCCAAAAGGGGTAGGGAGAAGTTCAGAGAACTTATAAAAATCTACCACTACATTTCATCCAAAATCATACATTATAAAGACATACAAAGACAAAATCCGTAACATTGTGTATGAGTCTATTTATGAGCACGCAGCATATTTTTGAAAGATCATGTTTTTATACATTCTTTTGAATTGTCCCAGATTGGAACTTCTCTTGATTTCTGGATCTAGTTGTAAACACAGTCATAAGACTAACAAGGTGGACTCTGCTAACCCACAGCCACCGTAGCTAGCAGTCATATGGAGCTTATAAAGAGCCGCTCCCAGCGTCCAGGAAGGTATCACCCAATTCGGGAGACATGGGAGGGAGAAGGAAGAACTTCTGATGATGGACAGCTAGTCTGGCCACTCTCCATCCTAGGCAGCCATGCTTGGCTCCTCCCATCCTGGACCCGGAACAACACAGCTGCTTCACAGCAGATCAGGCTATGGGCCGTAACACAATGATGTGGCTAATTTAATGACTTTTATGGGCTAACAAGCTTCAAGCAGCCAAAACATTTCGCTTTGTCTGATCAGACCAATGACATTACCAAACAGGTCACAGAGGACCAATGAAAATGTTTGATTTAAATCAAACTCACTAGATAAATTCTTCAGAACAGTCATTTTGCCCTTCATGCACAAACCCTCATTATGGAAAATACATGAAGAAATATGGTACAACACAAACCCATGACTCTTGTTGGTAACCCTCCACAATAAAATAATTAAAAAAAAAACACATTGCTGACCACAAAGCTCAAGTTTTGTCTCATCAATATCAGATATTCTGACAGAAACTTTGGGGCCTGGGGACAACATGAAATTTGGTGATTTCCATTTTTTTAGTGATTTTCTGTCAGTGGAGGGGCCCTCCTGTTTTTTTTTTCTTTCTATGGAGCTCATTACAGTTCAAAATGTGAGGAACTTGGAAGGTACAAAAACATTATAACACCTTAATATAATAATCAGACAGAGTAACAATGTGTGGAAGTTTAAGCACAAACAAAAATAGGTAATTAATAATAATAATACTAATAATAATATTAATAATAATATTATTATTATTATTAATAATAATAATAATAATAATAATAATAATAATAATAATAATGATGATGATGATGATGATGATAATAATAATAAAAATAAAACCTCTTTTTAACATTTTTTAAAGCTTCAAATCTTGTTGATTCACAATTTCTACTTTGTTTTGTTTTCATAATAATAAATACAGAAATAAAAATTGTTTTTTTTAGTATGTTTGATGCTCATAAAACACCATGATTGAGTGTTGGTGAGTGGGCGGGATTTTCAGCCCCACGTTTCTAGTATTCAGACTAAATGTTTCTAGAAAATGCAACACACCAGTGCCCATAAACAGGAATTTTTCCCTTCACTTTTTATGAAAAGAACACCTACAAAATATTATTACATCAATGGCATTTACCTGCGCACATCTCTGTGCTGTACCAGTGACTTTAAAAGATGAGGAAAGCAATCCCTGTGTGTCCTTCTTGAATGTCAGTCAGGCAATGAGTGTTGTCATGGAAACATTTACCCACAAACTAAATAAAGCGCTTTCCTGTTTTAGCTTTGCTAATTTCATAATGCATCAAGACTGTCAGGATTTGCAACATTTTTCTCCTTGAGCCGAAAACGTAACATGCGTCCACCACAAACATCCATTATTCGACAAGAGTGTGTGAAGTGTGTGAATGAATCATGTGTGTCATTTACCAGGGATGATTGTAATCTACAGTGAAAAAAGAGGCAGACACTTCAGTCCCATATTTCTAATGAGGTGCTGCAACTGAAGATTAAAAAAGGTAGAGGCAAACCCAAAATAAACAGCAATAAACAGAGGATTTCACCACCCCGTGTATGTAATGAGCAGCGCTTATTCATATGTTTATAGGTTATTTTTTTTCCTTGTCCTCATTTTTTTAGCTGAGGGCTGCAAGGAGCAGCTGTCACACGTGTTTTCTAATATTCAGATGTGGCAAACTCACAAACAAAAGTATGATTCTGGAGTTTTTGACCTTTGGTTTATTTCATTTCTAATGACCCTAATACAACTCAAACACTAAAGGGCAGCTGCATGTATTTTAACAGCATACATTCTTGAATTAACTGCTGACTGAATTTAAATAAAGTTTGCAGGTGATCATGCATGCAAGGTTATTTGTGACATTATGCATACTGTCTAGAGTATTGAATTACTTAGCCACCAGAGGCATTTGAGTAGCTCTGCTGAATCGGAAGTGATGCAATCAGTGTGGCCCCATTTTCAGTGATATTTAAATCCTTTTCTGCATGGATGGTCCGGCCAATTGGCAAATCTTTGTTCTGTGCATGCCCTGTTTCTGATTCGATGTGTAAGGAATGTGTGTAAGTGTGTGGGTGTGTCGCTGTGCCCTTTCATGAGATTTGTCAATTTGTGCACATGTGGCCATCCTTTGGCGCTTAATCCACAATCTGTTAAAAATAAATGTATTTTCCTCCTCTGGAATCAACCAGAATAAATAAATAAATAAATAAATCTTCCTCAATTTAGACTGACTTGTGAGTAACTTTGCAGATTTACTCAATATTACATCTTCATTGATTCTGACGTTGCTCATTTTTTTTTTTTTTTTTAAATCATGGCTTGTGGGGGAACATAGACATTTCTGTATGACTGGTAAGTAATTTCAGAGAAATCAGGCAGGACTAGTCTGAGTGAAGTGGTTACTATGAAGCAGTCATGGTGGGTGGTACAGTGGTAAAATGGTTTGTGCTGCTGGCTCACAGCGAGAGGGTCTCCGTTTTAAATCGCAGTTTTTAACGGAGCCCTGCCGAGTTTGCAAGTCCTCCACGTATGTGTGAGTTTTCTCTGGATTCTCCAATTTCCTCCCACAGCTCAAAAACAGGCATATTGGCTTACATGGAGATTCTTATTTGACCCAATGAGTGAGTACATGGCTGGTTTGTGTATCTTTGTGTGTCTTGCGAAGAAATGTTAACCTGTGCAGGGTGCAGCCTGCCTCCCACACGTTGACTATTGGAGACAAGTACTAGAACATTAACATGTTAAATTAAACAGAAAATGACTAGAATGGATCTATAATGGCCTCTGGGTTCTAGATGTTTTTGCCTTGTTTAATCTGTTATTAAAAAGCTGAATGCATATCTTAATAGAACATTCAGAATATCTTCACTGAATGCACATCTACAACTGATTAACTTCTGCAGTCAACCCCAGTTCAAGATGGCAATCACAGAGAACACAAAATCTACCATAACACTGTTCATTTTACAGATATTGAGTTAAACAATTTTTTTCAGAGTTGACTCCAACAGTTAATTTTTACTCTCATGAGTATTTGTTGTGAATGACTCTCAGCTCTGTCTCTCTGTCAATATTTGATTGATAAAATCACAATGTCTCTGCTTTGGCAAATTGTCAACATGCTACAATCATTTTAAAACCCACTATCAGAACTTCTCTTAACTCCAGATGTTTTCACCATTACTTTTTTAATATGTTGTTTGCAAACTGTTGTTATGTCCAGACATATTTAATGGCTTCCCATGGACAGAACTGATTACCAGTCAGTTTTAGACCGTGACCTGGTCACAGCTGTTGTCCATGCTGTGTGGAAGTTGACAGTGCAAAGCTGACAACTACATAAAGTGTGAGCAGATTTGTGCCATAAAATTTTATATCTGTCTTATGGATACAGATGTTGACATATTCTCAGCTCAAAACAGCAAAAATCCGAATGTTTATCCTCTCATATTTAGACATTAATGCTGGTGTTTATTTATTGTATTGAATATAATATATATAAATATATATAATTATGAACATTTGCAGCATTCAAAAAGTGAACTGAAATATACACTTTGCACATTCCTCTGTGGTTGAGCGCATGATGATGAAAAGGTTTTGATTGAAATTATCATTTACAAAAAATGTACTCTAACTTTTTTTTTTTTTTAATCTAATAGTTCTGCATGATTCACTAAGATGGGTGATTATCATGATGTTATCAGTCTGGTTTGTTCACAGTGTAATTTTTTAAATCGACTTTTTTCCTTCAGCACCTTTTTTTTAAGGGTACATGGTTGATTGTGTTAAAAGTGCGTTAGACCATTATTGTGGACCTTTTATGCCCAATACTTTGACAACATGTTGGCTGGCAGTTCATGAGCAATATCATTAATCTCAATAAAACTTGACCCAGTTTAGGCAATGAGGTGGAAAAGGTAGAAATGAAACTGATGCAGGTGGGATTCTGTTTTCATCCACTTTACTTTAAATAGAGCACTGACAAATCAAAGTGTGGAAACAACAGGATGACAGTCAAATGAAAATGCATACGTAATTACATCAAAACATGCGATATCGGTCTTGAATAGCAAAGACTCACTGACAACTGTACAACACAACAAGCAATGTGCATAAAGTGTAATGGATGGTGTGAAAGAAATGATCTGAAAAAGAAATGAAACAACAAGAAGAACATATACTGAGGAGGTTCATCACTGAGTGAAACAGGATGTAGATTGTAGATGGATGAAAATACTGAGTGAAAATACTGAGATGAGATTGAAACAACACCACAATGCAAAATAAACCAAAAAATCTGGCTCAAACACAAAACCTAACGCGAAACTCATATCAGGGCTCAAGAAGACCGCAGGGTCACATAGACACATGGATCTATGAATGAGCCAATGATAATCTGATTCAGTGGACAGTGGTTATATGCACGACCTTGGTACCCAGCAGTTTTGTGCATATGAGCGTTGTATGCATTTATCCGTCGGTGATCATTTGGACTGTAAACATGGGTAGCAGTGTTGACAACAGATAATCAGAAATAATGTAATAACACCATTACAATATATTAGGGTAAAAGAAAGTTATTATTCAGCCACAAACAAACCTGAGTACAAAACACTCAAACAGACCAAGTTATACTTGTAGAGCAGATCCACTATGACACTGTAAGTAACAGAACAGCAGTACGATTTTCCATATTGGATATTAAGAACTTAATGTAAGATATTAAGAATGGAGATGTCACACTAGGCACTAAAAAACTTGTAGAACAGATATTGCATATGACACTACTTCGCACTGAAGAAGTGATTGATTCTTAAATGATTAATTTTTGGTGACCCTCTGACAGCATCAGGCAGACGTGCCGGACACGCATGCATGGACGCCAAGGCAGTCTAGTTCTAAACACATGACAGCAACACTGGGTGGGAGAACACCAGAGGAGGCTTGCACAGTCAATCAACTATCAAGATTCGGGGAGATACATGCATGATACCTTTTGTGCATATATCTGTCAGCACTGTGCATATAAGTGTATGGATTCTGTTACACGGTAATGTGCCCAATAGTTATGTGCATATAAGCGCCGCCCACTGTAGTTTAGCCAAAAGTAGGACAGACACTTAAAAATGTTTTACATTCCAAACATTTAGAAGTTCTTAAATTCTGATACTGACTGACTGGTTAAAAACAGGTCGAGAAACTGGTACAGCCATGATAATAAAATCATAAAAAGGCTCCTGACAAAAAAGTTAATGTTTAACATTGTGTTTTTGGACAAGTTTTCACAGACAGGTGGGTGTGTGTAAAATGGTAAGACTGACTGTTGGAACAAGTTCACTTTATAGTGCTTTTTAACTGTCAAAATAATGTCTCATTTTATGACATACACAATGACAAAATAATGGGTATTTTAGGTGAAAGAACAGACATTTCTAAATGAGAGTATTTTTCTTCCCTAGTGACTAATTTATTCAAGAGGCAACCTTCTATTGCAAAAGTAGTATATAGACTGTAGAATTTAATCTTTTACAGGTGGATGTTTTGGTCTAAGAATCTTACATAAACCTGCACACAGAGGCACAGATTGGGCTTAAATTTTTCTCTGTGTATTTGTAGCCACTTGCAGGTGACTTTAATTTTGTAAGGCTCCCCCAAGTTCTAATTAAGAGCCCAGATACAAAGAACTCATTCACAGTAACTTTCACTAACACTCAAAAGCATATAAAAAACATTAATAATGCACATGATTCTGCCCCACACACGTCATGTCTGACAAACTTTGATGTCGTATGTCTTTTCACATCTTTTATCATGTTGTTTTATGTTTTTGTTTCCTTTGTCAACCGTGAGATGCTTCGATCTGCTAGTCACTCCTGTGATAAAGACTCATTGTTACTGCAACTCATTTAAAGGCATGTTGTCTCCTAAGATTGATTTAGTTGAAAAGTCATAGAAAAAGACACTGCTAATGAAATGCAAGCGAAAGATGTTGACCTACATCATTTTACACTGAAAAGTGAGCTTGTAATATTGGAGGAATACTGAGGAAATTGTTCTTTGAATAATAATGGGAATGTATTTTTTTATGTTTTTTTTTCTTTTCTTTTTTTTATGCTGATGGCAAAACATTTGGTCCTTTCTTGCATATACTTTAAATCTGGATAAACTTAGATTGACAAATTCTTTTTTAATTTTGTAGCAAAAAACATGGGACAGTCATATGATTTCAACAAACATGGGTTCTTTATCATAGCATTTGTTTTGTGTCTCAATATGGGAACACNNNCTCCTGCGTGATCTCATCAGAAGCTTGAATTTCACTACGCCAGCCCTCATTGGCTGGCCTTGTTGACGTCTATGTCAGACAGCCTCATCCCACCCTATAAAGGGACTGACATAGCTTACGTCATCATTCAAAACCCTCTTCTCAATTCTCACAGAAGTATGAGACAACTGTTAACTGGGTGCTAGGCTAAACTGTCCATCGATCGGGTGCACAACTCAGTCACCGGGCACTTATTAGCTTATATACAGTTGTCTGCTAACTATCGGAGAGTAGCAATACTCCTGATAACTAGCCCGAGTTCGTGTTGGCAGCAATAACCACACGTACCTAAACAGAG
The DNA here is from genome assembly GCA_006937955.1 of Pachypanchax playfairii. Classification (NCBI taxonomy): domain Eukaryota; kingdom Metazoa; phylum Chordata; class Actinopteri; order Cyprinodontiformes; family Aplocheilidae; genus Pachypanchax; species Pachypanchax playfairii. The sequence continues at coordinate 1,227,745 of SSNP01000102.1, forward strand.
TAGAAATACTCCTAATAACTAGCCCGAGTCCGTGTTGGTAGCAATACCCACACGTACCTAAACCGAGTAGCAATACTCCAGATAAAGGGTAGCAATACCTCGAAGTAGTAATACTTCACCACGAAGTAGCGATACTTTGCCTCACCCTAGCTCAAAAAATAAAATAAACCAAATTCTTTGTTGCGGTCTGTCACCTAGCTGCAAAAGCTAAACAGGGCCCGAGTGCTAGCACATACCACACTAGCTAATCATGGCAACAGCAGCAGCAAGCTCCGGTGTAGCCAAAATGCCCCGAAACTCTGCCCCTGTGGCAGTAAGATCTCCGCCGCATGGGTTCTTGCAATGGGTTCTTGCTCCCCTATTGAGTTGTCTGCTTTCTATCCTCCCCCTTTTCCCTCAGAGGGGCGGAGGTGCCTTAATAATTTGTGTCTACAGATGTATGTGACCAGGACACAGAATTTTAGGAAATCTGATCAGCTCTTTGTCTCTTAGGCTAAGCCTAACTTTGGGAAGCCAGTGTCAAAGCAGCGACTTTCACACTCGATTGTGGGGGCCATTTCTCTGGCATACTCCAGCAAGGACCTCCAGGCTCCCCCCGGTCATTGTGCACATTCAACCAGGGGCCTGGCCACTTCATGGGTCCTGTTTAAAGTTGTTTCAATTCAGGAAGATTCTCCAGGTTTTACAGTATGGATGTAACTGCTCCGGTTCTCTGATTGGCATGAGTGAATGTCTCAACAGACCATCCTCCTTGCTTTTGAAGCGAGGAAGAGGTGAGCTTGTTTTGAATAACGACGTAAGCTACTATGTCAGCCCCTTTATAGGGTGGGATAAGGCTGTCTGACATAGACAAAGGCGTTCCCATAGTGAGACACTCATGCTAATCAGAGAACCGGGGTTATGTTTATACCCTAAGGTTTTAACATGATGTTAAACAAATAATGCTTCTCTCCCTAAGCAGAGACCCTCAACTGACTGTAAATGATCATGACCCAGGACTGTCCAATCATGAGTGGTAAAAGCCTCTATCACCATGTAAACCGCATGGGGGTACTACCCTTAATATTTCAGGATGAGACATTCATGACAGCTATTAAATTCCTAAATTAAAGCTAAAGGACTCACTTTAAATAAGAATGCTTTTGTAGCTAAATGTTCATTTCTGCTAAGACTAATTGTCACTCCTGTTGCTCCTTAGGGTCAAGAAAGCTAAAGATTCACATCTTGAGTGTCACTTGTGTCACTTACAGTGGCTTGCAAAAGTATTCAGCCCCCTTGAACTTTTCCACATGTTGTCCCATTACGGCCACAAACAAGAATCAATTTTATTGGAATTCCATGTGAAAGACCAATACAAAGTGGTGTACATGTGAGAAGTGGAACAAAAATCCTACATGATTCCAAACATTTTTTTACAAATACATAACTGAAAAGTGGTGTGTGCGTAATTATTCAGCCCCCTTTGGTCTGAGTGCAGTCAGTTGCCCATAGACAGTGCCTGATGAGTGCTAATGACTAAATAGAGTGCACCTGTGTGTAATCTAATGTCAGTACAAATACAGCTGCCCTGTGATGGCCTCAGAAGTTGTCTAAGAGAATGTTGGGGGCAACAACACCATGAAGTCCAAAGAACACACCAGACAGGTCAAGGATAAAGTCATTGAGAAATTTAAATCAGGCTTAGGCTACAAAAAGATTTCCCAAGCCTTGAACATCCCACGGAGCACTGTTCAAGCAATCATTCAGAAATGGAAGGAATATGGCACAACTGTAAACCTACCAGGACAAGGCCGTCCACCTAAACTCACAGGCCGAACAAGGAGAGCGCTGATCAGAAATACAGCCAAGAGGCCCATGGTGACTCTGGACGAGCTGCAGAGATCTACAGCTCAGGTGGGGGAATCTGTCCATAAGACAACTATTAGTCGTGCACTGCACAAAGTTGGCCTTTATGGAAGAGTGGCAAGAAGAAAGCCATTGTTAAAAGAAAACCATAAGATGTCCTGTTTGCAGTTTGCCACAAGCCATGTGGGGGACACAGCAAACATGTGGAAGAAGATGCTCTGGTCGGATGAGACCAAAATTGAACTTTTTGGCCAAAATGCAAAATGCTATGTGTGGCGGAAAACTAACACTGCACATCACTCTGAACACACCATCCCCACTGTCAAATATGGTGGAGGCAGCATCATGCTCTGGGGGTGCTTCTCTTCAGCAGGGACAGGGAAGCTAGTCAGAGTTTACGGGGAGA
>SSNP01000102.1:1230005-1246872 GCA_006937955.1 Pachypanchax playfairii
GTACCCAGCAGTTTTGTGCATATGAGCGTTGTATGCATTTATCCGTCGGTGATCATTTGGACTGTAAACATGGGTAGCAGTGTTGACAACAGATAATCAGAAATAATGTAATAACACCATTACAATATATTAGGGTAAAAGAAAGTTATTATTCAGCCACAAACAAACCTGAGTACAAAACACTCAAACAGACCAAGTTATACTTGTAGAGCAGATCCACTATGACACTGTAAGTAACAGAACAGCAGTACGATTTTCCATATTGGATATTAAGAACTTAATGTAAGATATTAAGAATGGAGATGTCACACTAGGCACTAAAAAACTTGTAGAACAGATATTGCATATGACACTACTTCGCACTGAAGAAGTGATTGATTCTTAAATGATTAATTTTTGGTGACCCTCTGACAGCATCAGGCAGACGTGCCGGACACGCATGCATGGACGCCAAGGCAGTCTAGTTCTAAACACATGACAGCAACACTGGGTGGGAGAACACCAGAGGAGGCTTGCACAGTCAATCAACTATCAAGATTCGGGGAGATACATGCATGATACCTTTTGTGCATATATCTGTCAGCACTGTGCATATAAGTGTATGGATTCTGTTACACGGTAATGTGCCCAATAGTTATGTGCATATAAGCGCCGCCCACTGTAGTTTAGCCAAAAGTAGGACAGACACTTAAAAATGTTTTACATTCCAAACATTTAGAAGTTCTTAAATTCTGATACTGACTGACTGGTTAAAAACAGGTCGAGAAACTGGTACAGCCATGATAATAAAATCATAAAAAGGCTCCTGACAAAAAAGTTAATGTTTAACATTGTGTTTTTGGACAAGTTTTCACAGACAGGTGGGTGTGTGTAAAATGGTAAGACTGACTGTTGGAACAAGTTCACTTTATAGTGCTTTTTAACTGTCAAAATAATGTCTCATTTTATGACATACACAATGACAAAATAATGGGTATTTTAGGTGAAAGAACAGACATTTCTAAATGAGAGTATTTTTCTTCCCTAGTGACTAATTTATTCAAGAGGCAACCTTCTATTGCAAAAGTAGTATATAGACTGTAGAATTTAATCTTTTACAGGTGGATGTTTTGGTCTAAGAATCTTACATAAACCTGCACACAGAGGCACAGATTGGGCTTAAATTTTTCTCTGTGTATTTGTAGCCACTTGCAGGTGACTTTAATTTTGTAAGGCTCCCCCAAGTTCTAATTAAGAGCCCAGATACAAAGAACTCATTCACAGTAACTTTCACTAACACTCAAAAGCATATAAAAAACATTAATAATGCACATGATTCTGCCCCACACACGTCATGTCTGACAAACTTTGATGTCGTATGTCTTTTCACATCTTTTATCATGTTGTTTTATGTTTTTGTTTCCTTTGTCAACCGTGAGATGCTTCGATCTGCTAGTCACTCCTGTGATAAAGACTCATTGTTACTGCAACTCATTTAAAGGCATGTTGTCTCCTAAGATTGATTTAGTTGAAAAGTCATAGAAAAAGACACTGCTAATGAAATGCAAGCGAAAGATGTTGACCTACATCATTTTACACTGAAAAGTGAGCTTGTAATATTGGAGGAATACTGAGGAAATTGTTCTTTGAATAATAATGGGAATGTATTTTTTTATGTTTTTTTTTCTTTTCTTTTTTTTATGCTGATGGCAAAACATTTGGTCCTTTCTTGCATATACTTTAAATCTGGATAAACTTAGATTGACAAATTCTTTTTTAATTTTGTAGCAAAAAACATGGGACAGTCATATGATTTCAACAAACATGGGTTCTTTATCATAGCATTTGTTTTGTGTCTCAATATGGGAACACCTCCTGCGTGATCTCATCAGAAGCTTGAATTTCACTACGCCAGCCCTCATTGGCTGGCCTTGTTGACGTCTATGTCAGACAGCCTCATCCCACCCTATAAAGGGACTGACATAGCTTACGTCATCATTCAAAACCCTCTTCTCAATTCTCACAGAAGTATGAGACAACTGTTAACTGGGTGCTAGGCTAAACTGTCCATCGATCGGGTGCACAACTCAGTCACCGGGCACTTATTAGCTTATATACAGTTGTCTGCTAACTATCGGAGAGTAGCAATACTCCTGATAACTAGCCCGAGTTCGTGTTGGCAGCAATAACCACACGTACCTAAACAGAGTAGAAATACTCCTAATAACTAGCCCGAGTCCGTGTTGGTAGCAATACCCACACGTACCTAAACCGAGTAGCAATACTCCAGATAAAGGGTAGCAATACCTCGAAGTAGTAATACTTCACCACGAAGTAGCGATACTTTGCCTCACCCTAGCTCAAAAAATAAAATAAACCAAATTCTTTGTTGCGGTCTGTCACCTAGCTGCAAAAGCTAAACAGGGCCCGAGTGCTAGCACATACCACACTAGCTAATCATGGCAACAGCAGCAGCAAGCTCCGGTGTAGCCAAAATGCCCCGAAACTCTGCCCCTGTGGCAGTAAGATCTCCGCCGCATGGGTTCTTGCAATGGGTTCTTGCTCCCCTATTGAGTTGTCTGCTTTCTATCCTCCCCCTTTTCCCTCAGAGGGGCGGAGGTGCCTTAATAATTTGTGTCTACAGATGTATGTGACCAGGACACAGAATTTTAGGAAATCTGATCAGCTCTTTGTCTCTTAGGCTAAGCCTAACTTTGGGAAGCCAGTGTCAAAGCAGCGACTTTCACACTCGATTGTGGGGGCCATTTCTCTGGCATACTCCAGCAAGGACCTCCAGGCTCCCCCCGGTCATTGTGCACATTCAACCAGGGGCCTGGCCACTTCATGGGTCCTGTTTAAAGTTGTTTCAATTCAGGAAGATTCTCCAGGTTTTACAGTATGGATGTAACTGCTCCGGTTCTCTGATTGGCATGAGTGAATGTCTCAACAGACCATCCTCCTTGCTTTTGAAGCGAGGAAGAGGTGAGCTTGTTTTGAATAACGACGTAAGCTACTATGTCAGCCCCTTTATAGGGTGGGATAAGGCTGTCTGACATAGACAAAGGCGTTCCCATAGTGAGACACTCATGCTAATCAGAGAACCGGGGTTATGTTTATACCCTAAGGTTTTAACATGATGTTAAACAAATAATGCTTCTCTCCCTAAGCAGAGACCCTCAACTGACTGTAAATGATCATGACCCAGGACTGTCCAATCATGAGTGGTAAAAGCCTCTATCACCATGTAAACCGCATGGGGGTACTACCCTTAATATTTCAGGATGAGACATTCATGACAGCTATTAAATTCCTAAATTAAAGCTAAAGGACTCACTTTAAATAAGAATGCTTTTGTAGCTAAATGTTCATTTCTGCTAAGACTAATTGTCACTCCTGTTGCTCCTTAGGGTCAAGAAAGCTAAAGATTCACATCTTGAGTGTCACTTGTGTCACTTACAGTGGCTTGCAAAAGTATTCAGCCCCCTTGAACTTTTCCACATGTTGTCCCATTACGGCCACAAACAAGAATCAATTTTATTGGAATTCCATGTGAAAGACCAATACAAAGTGGTGTACATGTGAGAAGTGGAACAAAAATCCTACATGATTCCAAACATTTTTTTACAAATACATAACTGAAAAGTGGTGTGTGCGTAATTATTCAGCCCCCTTTGGTCTGAGTGCAGTCAGTTGCCCATAGACAGTGCCTGATGAGTGCTAATGACTAAATAGAGTGCACCTGTGTGTAATCTAATGTCAGTACAAATACAGCTGCCCTGTGATGGCCTCAGAAGTTGTCTAAGAGAATGTTGGGGGCAACAACACCATGAAGTCCAAAGAACACACCAGACAGGTCAAGGATAAAGTCATTGAGAAATTTAAATCAGGCTTAGGCTACAAAAAGATTTCCCAAGCCTTGAACATCCCACGGAGCACTGTTCAAGCAATCATTCAGAAATGGAAGGAATATGGCACAACTGTAAACCTACCAGGACAAGGCCGTCCACCTAAACTCACAGGCCGAACAAGGAGAGCGCTGATCAGAAATACAGCCAAGAGGCCCATGGTGACTCTGGACGAGCTGCAGAGATCTACAGCTCAGGTGGGGGAATCTGTCCATAAGACAACTATTAGTCGTGCACTGCACAAAGTTGGCCTTTATGGAAGAGTGGCAAGAAGAAAGCCATTGTTAAAAGAAAACCATAAGATGTCCTGTTTGCAGTTTGCCACAAGCCATGTGGGGGACACAGCAAACATGTGGAAGAAGATGCTCTGGTCGGATGAGACCAAAATTGAACTTTTTGGCCAAAATGCAAAATGCTATGTGTGGCGGAAAACTAACACTGCACATCACTCTGAACACACCATCCCCACTGTCAAATATGGTGGAGGCAGCATCATGCTCTGGGGGTGCTTCTCTTCAGCAGGGACAGGGAAGCTAGTCAGAGTTTACGGGGAGATGGATGGAGCCAAATACAGGGCAATCTTGGAAGAAAACCTCTTGGAGTCTGCAAAAGACTTGAGACTGGGGCGGAGGTTCACCTTCCAGCAGGACAACGATCCTAAACATAAAGCCAGGGCAACAATGGAATGTTTAAAACTAAACATATCCATGTGTTAGAATGGCCCAGTCAAAGTCCAGATCTAAATCCAATCAAGAACCTGTAGCAAGATCTGAAAACTGTTGTTCACAAACGGTGTCCATCTAATCTGACTGAGCTGGAGCTGCTTTGCAAAGAAGAATGGGCAAGAATTTCATTCTCTAGATGTGCAAAGCTGGTAGAGACATACCCTAAAAGACTGGCAGCTGTAATTGCAGCAAAAGGTGGTTCTACAAAGTATAGACTCGGGGCTGAATAATTATGCACACCCCACTTTTCAGTTATGTATTTGTAAAAAATATTTGGAATCATTTATGATTTTCGTTCCACTTCTCACGTGTACACCACTTTGTATTGGTCTTTCACGTGGAATTCCAATAAAATTGATTCATGTTTGTGATAGTAATGTGACAAAATGTGGAAAAGTTCAAGGGGGCCGGATACTTTTGCAAGCCACTGTATGTTATATATGTTTGGAATGGTGAACTTCTACATTTAATAAATTAATTATTTAATCAACTGTTAACTTCAGTGTTTTAATAAGTCCTTCTTTCAGCATGTAGGAGGTTCCTTGACATTAAGCCACCAGCCAATTAACTCTGTATGGACTCGTATATTTTTATGTCTCAATGTCTCAATGGGCACGGATTGAAAGAGAGGCAATAGCCTATACAGTTTTGAACAGAGTTTATTGTTAACACTAAGATCCCTACAAGTAATGACTTTTTTTGTAAAATAAATCCCCGGCTTCAGTGAGTTTTAAGGGAGATTCCTGTGGACTTTTGGTATTATGATTTTAATATATAAATAAACCAATCTGACTATCTCATGGATTCAGTATTGACAAGACAGCCAGGCCTTGCATTGAGCTGAGAATAACACCTCCTAACATCTAGAGTTTAAAGTTAACTTGGCTGGAAAACAGATAACCCAGGGATAATCATGTCAGCAAGACCTGAATTATTCAAGTGATGAAAAGTTCTCTCTGGAAATAAATCCTGAGCCGGGTTCTGCTGGAGGTTTCGTCCTGTTAAAAGGGGGTCATTCCTTTCCGCTGTTGCCAATCGTGATTTCTAAGGATGGGGGACTGCGCTGAATTAACAATTCAACCCAATCAGCTGATTCCTTAGATAGGAAATGTTTTATTGCTAATTGGTTGATTTTTCTGTAAAGTGCCTTGAAATGACTTTGTCATGAACTGGCGCTTTATAAATAAACTTGAAACTTAAAGTCCACTTGCCCAAAATGGGTAAAAGTTTAAGGTCCTTCAGGTGCAGAATGTCTGGGTGTACAGTCAAACATATGAAATACATGACATCCCAAATGTTCCTCTGTGCCTGTAAAAATCTGATGTGATTCTAAGATATCATGAATTAATGAGGCTTTGTGAAATGGCAACTCAGTCACCTATTGCCAGTGAGTTGAATCACATCCTACTTTTCTGTTGTTTTTAAGATATTTAGTGTGATTTTATATCCTTAAACATAGAGTTCAGTGAAACTTCCATTGTTATAATTAGTCCTTACATTTTCTTAATATATCATATGCAAACTCTGTGCACTGAAGTAGTACACATGTGAAAAAAAAGACAAAAACAAAATAGCATTTGCAAAGTGTTTTTACCACTTATATATACAGTGGGGCAAAAAAGTATTTAGTCAGCCACCAATTGTGTAAGTTCTCCCACTTAAAAAGATCAGAGAGGCCTGTAATTTTCATCATAGGTATACCTCAACTATGAGAGACAAAATGAGGAAAAAAAATCCAGAAAATCACATTGTCTGATTTTTAAAGAATTTATTTGCAAATTATGGTGGAAAATAAGTATTTGGTCAATAACAAAAGTTAATGTCAATACTTTGTTATATAGCCTTTGTTGGCAATGACAGAGGTCAAACGTTTTCTGTAAGTCTTCACAAGGTTTTCACACACTGTTGCTGGTATTTTGGCTCATTCCTCCATGCAGATCTCCTCTAGAGCAGTGATGTTTTGGGGCTGACGCTGGGCAACACGGACTTTCAACTCCCTCCAGAGATTTTCTATGGGGTTGAGATCTGGAGACTGGCTAGGCCACTCCAGGACCTTGAAATGCTTCTTACGAAGTCACTCCTTCGTTGCCCCGGCGGTGTGTTTGGGATCATTGTCATGCTGAAAGACCCAGCCACGTCTCATTTTCAATGCCCTTGCTGATGGAAGGAGGTTTTCACTCAAAATCTTACGATACATGGCCCCATTCATTCTTTCCTTTACACGGATCAGTCGTCCTGGTCCCCTTGCAGAAAAACAGCCCCAAAGCATGATGTTTCCACCCCCATGCTTTACAGTAGGTATGGTGTTCTTTGGATCCAACTCAGCATTCTTTCCCCTCCAAACACGACAAGTTGAGTTTCTACCAAAAAGTTCTATTTTGGTTTCATCTGACCATATGATGTTCTCCCAATCCTCTTCTGGATCATCCAAATGCTCTCTAGCAAACCGCAGACGGGCCTGGACGTGTCCTGGCTTCAGCAGGGGGACACGTCTGGCACTGCAGGATTTGAGTCCCTGGCGGCGTAGTGTGTTACTGATGGTAGCCTTTGTTACTTTGGTCCCAGCTCTCTGCAGGTCATTCACTAGGTCCCTCCGTGTGGTTCTGGGATTTTTGCTCACCGTTCTTGTGATCATTTTGACCCCACGGGGTGAGATCTTGCGTGGAGCCCCAGATCGAGGGAGATTATCAGTGGTCTTGTATGTCTTCCATTTTCTAATAATTGCTCCCACAGTTGATTTCTTCACACCAAGCTGCTTACCTATTGCAGATTCAGTCTTCCCAGCCTGGTGAAGGTCTACAATTTTGTTTCTGGTGTCCTTTGACAGCTCTTTGGTCTTGGCCATAGTGGAGTTTGGAGCGTGACTGTTTGAGGTTGTGGACAGTTGTCTTTTATACTGATAACGAGTTCACACAGGTGCCATTAATACAGGTAACGAGTGGAGGACCGAGGAGCCTCTTAAAGAAGTTACAGGTCTGTGAAAGCCAGAAATCTTACTTGTTTGTAGGTGACCAAATACTTATTTTCCACCTTAATTTGCAAATAAATTCTTTAAAAATCAGACAATGTGATTTTCTGGATTTTTTTTCCTCATTTTGTCTCTCATAGTTGAGGTATACCTATGATGAAAATTACAGGCCTCTCTGATCTTTTTAAGTGGGAGAACTTACACAATTGGTGGCTGACTAAATACTTTTTTGCCCCACTGTATACTGTATATACATACTGTATACACTCACTGGCCACTTTATTAGGTACACCTGTCCAACTGCTCGTTAACACTTAATTTCTAATCAGCCAATCACATGGCGGCAACTCAGTGCATTTAGGCATGTACACATGGTCAAGACAATCTCCTGTAGTTCAAACCGAGCATCAGTATGGGGAAGAAAGGTGATTTGAGTGACTTTGAACGTGGCATGGTTGTTGGTGCCAGAATGGCTGGTCTGAGTATTTCAGAAACTGCTGATCTACTGGGATTTTCACGCAGAACCATCTCTAGGGTTTACAGAGAATGGTCCGAAAAAGAAAAAATATCCAGTGAGCGGTAGTTCTGTGGGCGGAAATGCCTTGTTGATGCCAGAGGTCAGAGGAGAATGGCCAGACTGGTTCGAGCTGATAGAAAGGCAACAGTGACTCAAATAACCACTCGTTACAACCAAGGTAGGCAGAAGAGCATCTCTGAACGCACAGTACGTCGAACTTTGAGGCAGATGGGCTACAGCAGCAGAAGACCACGCCGGGTGCCACTCCTTTCAGCTAAGAACAGGAAACTGAGGCTACAATTTGCACAAGCTCATCGAAATTGGACAATAGAAGATTGGAAAAACGTTGCCTGGTCTGATGAGTCTCGATTTCTGCTGCGACATTCGGATGGTAGGGTCAGAATGGATCATGAAAGCATGGATCCATCCTGCCTTGTATCAACGGTTCAGGCTGGTGGTGGTGGTGTAATGGTGTGGGGAATATTTTCTTGGCACTCTTTGGGCCCCTTGGTACCAATTGAGCATCGTTACAACGCCACAGCCTACCTGAGTATTGTTGCTGACCATGTCCATCCCTTTATGACCACAATGTACCCAACTTCTGATGGCTACTTTCAGCAGGATAATGCGCCATGTCATAAAGCTGGAATCATCTCGGACTGGTTTCTTGAACATGACAATGAGTTCACTGTACTCAAATGGCCTCCACAGTCACCAGATCTCAATCCAATAGAGCATCTTTGGGATGTGGTGGAACGGGAGATTCGCATCATGGATGTGCAGCCGACAAATCTGCACCAACTGTGTGATGCCATCATGTCAATATGGACCAAACTCTCTGAGGAATGCTTCCAGCACCTTGTTGAATCTATGCCACAAAGAATTGAGGCAGTTCTGAAGGCAAAAGGGGGTCCAACCCGTTACTAGCATGGTGTACCTAATAAAGTGGCCGGTGAGTGTATGCCACGAAGCATTGAGGCAGTTCTGAAGGCAAAAGGGGGTCCAACCCATTACTAGCATGGTGTACCTAATAAAGTGGCCGGTGAGTGTATATGTTAATGTAAATAGCAAACAAGATCTTCACGTGGTACTTAATGAGGTGATGCTAGCTATCACAAATCTGCATGTGTATTTTAGTTTGAAATTTACCGGTTGTTGCATGGGTGTTTTCCTGTTAGCCCTCTGTTAACTGTGTGAAGCTTGTGTTTTGGAAGCATGTCACTTCGAAAATAGAACCCAATTCTATTGTAAGTGCCGCTGTGTGCTGAGACACTTCTGGGTCGTGCCTGAAATGTCCTGGTGTAAACCACTCCATAGACCATAATGGTTTCTATTTGCCGCGATGACCGGGGCGCTGCTGTAATGCGCTGCCGACATGCCCGGTGTAAACTGGAGGTAGGAAAAAGGGAGCAACTGAAAATCAAATTGTTACTGACTGGAGACTCTCCCAATTAATAAATAAAGGAATAACTAAATAAATAAATAAGAACACTTGTTCCATGTAAACACCCCATCATATAAACTAAAATGAGCACAGACCAAGTAAACCCCAAAACTGTTAGCATCTATTCGGTGGAACTGGATGTGTGAAAAGATAAATGACGACAGGCGCTCTCTTTCAAACAGTTTATTTTAAAGAGGATGGTACGTGAGATGAGTGGCCAACACACCGGAAACCACAGATGTTGCTGGAACCTCTGATGTGAGGTATAGCAGGAGAACAGACTGGTGGGGCTGTGACAAAGTAGGTGTCATGAGGGAAAAAATGGTTCAGAGCCTGGAAGTCCAGACTACAGTGAACAAATCTAGTAAGGGTAAGTGCAAAACAAGGCCGAGTACGCCCCAAGGTAAAAATGCAGAGATAATCAGCAAACAGACAGGAATGATACACAAGTTTGGAAAGTGTAGCATTCAACATACAGGAGGTGAACAAGAGATACACAGTGGTTTAAATAAGAAGACAGAAAGGTGTGTGTGGAGTGAGTGTGATCGGATGTGAGCAGGTGTTGTGGATGACAAAGAGGCGGAGCCAGGGTGCTGGTGCAGCAGCCAGTCACCTCTCTATACACGCGTAATGCAGCTCTGGAAGAAAATAACAGAGAGAAAGAAAGAGAACTGCCTCCATGGCAGCTAATAAAACCAAAGTAGTGGCATCCATAACATGTGTGTCGTCAAACGTTAAATTCTGGCAGTGTATAGTTAAAATTTTATAAACAATAAACTTGTAAGGCAAAGAGCAATGTGCACATAAGAACAAATATATGAAGAAAAAAAAGGTCATGATTTTGGGGACTTTTTATTTTCAAAAAAATGTCATTTCCACATGTAGGCAGCCATGGTGTTTTATACACTGTTACAATGTTTTAATCATTTTTGTGTTACATTTCATGTTCCATGACTCATGAAAGGTTTCTGTTATGTACATAATTTTTAACCAGTTAGGGGCAAAAGATGAGTGCAGTTATTCAGACGCTCGTCTTCCAACTTATAGAAAAGCGTAGATGCACAGGAACCTCCGCTTTAGAAGCATCTAAAATTAGCTCCTGTGAAAAGAAAGAGAGACAAAGAACAAATGAGTGCCTTCAGGTTTGTTGCCATATGCAGAAAAACAACGATCATACATTTTTTTTCCAATTTTAAACTGACTAGCATCATGTACCTGCAGCTAACTGATGTTCTTCGTTCTCATGTGTTAATTCATTTAGAGGTCTGTTCTATTTACAGTGACATATTTACTCTGCTTTCCTCTGGTTAAGTTTATTTACTGTAAATCTTCTTAAGTATTATTCTGCAAACTTGTGCGACTGAAAAACTCCTCCTACATCACTGTATTTCAGTGACAACATCAGCTGCTCAGTGATTTTTCTTACTAAAATTCAAGTTATTACCCCATCAGCCCACACTCAAGGAGAAAATGGATTGTTTCACACTGAAAAGCCACTTATTACCATGCACATACTGTGTCATCTTCATTCCCCGTTCTCTTGTTCCTCTAAATGTATGTCGTTCAATTCCTCCTGTTTATCTTTTTAATCTTCAGTTTTCTTTCTCTTTCTTCTATCTGCAGTGCACCACCACCACAACCACTGTAGCTCCTCTGTGTTGATGATGGATTGCATTTATGTCTTTTCATTATTTTCAACCCATCCTGGCATTCCCAACACACACACTCACAGAAACACTCACTCAAAATTCCTCTCATCTTGCTCCCTCTATCTTCTAAGACATCAGTAGAAATTCAAGGCTTTGGGGCCTTTTCACCTTTGATTACATATGGAGTTGCAATAGTTATTTATTTTGCTGCGAAGATGTGGACTGCGCATGTATTCTGCAACTTGACAGAAATATATATATTTGCTTAAAGAGGCCATTTCAAACTAATTTCAGGACTTTGTGGTTATTTCTTAAGTGTTAACCAGTAATATGAAACATTTTATGTCTAAAAAAACGTCAGGAAACACTGATTAACAGGCCTTTCATTCCGTCTGCATTAAAATTCAGGTGGTTCCGGCTCCTTCCGTCAGGCTGCTTTGGCAGCAGTTCATTCATATTCATTATTCGGATTTGCTGGACTCCGATTGGCTAACAAACTAGCCTATGAGAGCAAGGTATACTGTTTCCTGCCCCACTGCGCATGGTAACATCAGACATTCTCTCTTTCTGTTTGCTACGTCTTATGCTACATTATCCAGCAGCATGCTAAGCGTGGTTTCAACTGCAGGAGCTGCCAAATACTAACGAACAAAGGAGTTGTGACGAAACAGATACAGGCCGTTCGGACTCGGGAGAACTCGGGTTTTATCGCCACCTGCGTAGTTTGAGAGATAAAAACTGAAAGAGAAGTTGTTGACCTGTTTTCACACGCACTATGAAGGTAAGAACACCTGTGGAGCTAAAATATTCAACAGAAACCTCAGAAAATTTTTTTTTAATGGAAGGGCCTCTTTAATGCTCATAGATACTGTATATATGCTTAAATGAGGAACAGGAACTTCCCACTGTCAACTATCTTGCTGTTAAATTGATGAGTTTAATTTTCATACTGTGTTTTGAACTTTTTACTTTTTATATCAGCAGATCTTCTCTTTCAAGCTCCTGTTTGTAAATTTCCAAATGTATTTTTAACACTGTATGTTCTAATCTTTGTAAACGCTGCCTCTCAGCTAAAAGTATGTGTAATCAATCTGTAGGTCCAATTCTTTCTGTTGAACCACCACAGCAGTTAGTAAAGAGAGGAGATGAGCAGTAATTACCAAATATTCAAAGAATTGGTAGAACACACAAATTTGAATGAATGATGTAACAATTGTTTTGATACGTATTTCCCACTTGCACCTGGTAGTAATCTGGCGCCATGAGGTTTCATAACCACCAGCGTACTTTTGTGGGCAGGGGGTAATCTTTTTAGTGTATTATCAGTGAACAAATCTTGTTTTATTTTGGAAAAAATTACAAAAGTGGGAACTGCGGCCACGGGTGATCTTCACCTTTACTATCAGAACACATACGCATCACTCTACACTGACGGACTGTACCAGTGAACATGATGGAACACAAATATCCCCAGCTGGCAGGATTAGCAAAGACAACTGTGTGTCCTCAGAACCCGTATCTATAGAGAGAACTGCTTTGGGTTTAGTGAGTATTTGTTAGTATTAGTATTATTTACTACTGGCTGGAGGGTGCTCAGTGAACTCATGAAATGTGTAAGAGTATGAATTAAAATAAAAACTTACTGAACTATGAAATTATGCACAAAAATAAAATATTAGACTGTGACTGATATGTTCATGTTGAGGTTATTAGAGCAGAAATCCACCCCTGTTCACATGGAAGATGAACATGCACGCTTGTGTAAATGTCAATGAAATGTTATCGTGAAAGTTAAAGGAAAAAAAAAAAACAACATGACACATGATCATCATGGTATACAGACAAGAAGAATTCCTGAAATCTGCTGACCTGAGTGTCAAGGTTTTGCTGGGGTGTTATCTGGTGCTCTGTTCCTGACGAGTCCGTTAGGGTCACCTCTGTGATCTTGGCACTGCCTGCGCCCCAAACCTTCACCACACCCAGTTTCAGCTTATCAGCATCACTCAGACCATTGTGAACAACCTCACTGGTCAGACTGTTCTGGAGGACAAATAAACAACATAAAATAAAGACAAACTGTTTGGTTCAAGAAATATCATGCAATGTCTTTGTTTATTTACTCTTGTTTTTTACTATAATTGAATACTAATTTTCTGAATTATAATGTTTTGCTGAATGTAAAGAAAATGTGCCTCAGTCATCAGGTTGCATTGGCATGATACTCAGTTATGTAATTGGTGCCTCATCTTGTGATTTAACTATTATTTTGATTTATTTCTTAATTTCATGTAATTTTTTGTAATAAACTCTGCTTTTAGTCTAAAATGTTCAGTAGTGATTGCTGGACTAACTTTCACTTGTACGGTGCTGTATGTCAGTGAAATACCTGCTTTGGAACAGACACACACACATATTAGATGCCTGTTTAGTTAAGAATGCTGTCAGTCACCTAAACACTTGGAAAGAGTAACATGTTTGTGGAGTTAAAGGAAGAAACACACACAAACAACTCTGTTGACAAAGCCCATTCACAGTGGAATACGATTTGCTAATCTGCCAGGCAGGGCTGGCCTCATTGCTCAACTTATCCTCATGTTCTCACATCTGCTTGTCCACACACACACACACACACACACACACACTGGGTTTCTTTCTTTCCTGCTCCAGCTTCCTTTGGCCGACAGATACTGTGTCTGTTTTATCACTGTGTGAAATTGCTTTGGATTGAGCCTGATAGCAGGCAAAGGACAGCCACAGCTGTTTGGCCATGGTAACCGTATGTGTGTACTGTAGATGTGTGCAAGTGCATATATGTGTATGTGGTTATTTCCCCAGGAAAGGGAAAAACAAACAACAACAACAAAAATAAAACAACACACACGTATGAAGCTGAGACGCATAAGTCGGCTAAATATTTTCCTTTTTACTTAACTGTTTTCTTGAAATATCTCCATCCACACAAAAACAGTAAAAACAACCCAAAACACTGCAGTTATTGAGTCAGATTTGTCTGTTTGGGTCTTTCTAGTGGAAAGGAAATGTAGAGGATCAGTGCTGCAGTGTTTAACATGCTTGAGATCATGGGTTGGGTTACAGGTGGGACCATGACATCATCCTGTTCAAAAGGTGGAACATGTCCGCTGGTCTGATCTGTTAAGAGTGTCTGCTGGTGACAAAAAATCACCAGTCCTTCCCCACCCTGAACAAGGCGAATACCTCAACCCAGGAAAGGAAATTCTAAATGCATCTTTCCCACAGGTTTAGTCTTCTGTCTGTATTTTCAAATGTTTTTGTTCCAGATTAATATTGGTAGTTTGAAATAGTTTCTTTTAGTACACCTAAACTGGCATGTTGGTGGAATAACACGCTGGAAAGTTATTTTATTTTTCTACTTAAAATATGAAGGACAAAATACAGTACTGCCTAAAAGTGTTCAACTATTAGGTAATTCCAACACGCTAATCATCAATGTATTCAAATGACTCTGTTGATAAGTTCAAATTTTCTTTAAACTTGGAACTCTAAAAGACTGAGAAACTTGAACTGAAAGCAGCTCACTGATCATCTGCTTTAAACTGAGATACCTTCATAAGAAATCTTAACTAGTTTAAAATAAATAAGTTACAGTGTGTTCTATTGAGGGCAGGGTGTGGTCATTACATGGTCAGGCTGTTACACACTTTATATTTTTGTTGGGACTCAACTTTTTTTTTACAAATGTCTGTAATTTAACAACAAAACTTTGAGGCCTGTACCTTAATCATCAAAACTAATGGTGCGTTCACACCGACCCAACCGTCAACATCAGAAATGTCAAGTTTACATGTAAAATCTATGGTGGAGTCCGTCAGAGGTGCGTCAGAGTCTCTGTGGCGCTTTGTGAGTATTAGCAGCGTCAACTTTCAAAGCTTTTCAAGTGTTTCAGACATTGAAGCTTGAAAAGCCAGCAACGCAAAAGTTCAGCTAGCTGAATTTTTGACGTGTGTCAACCAATCAGAGTGTCTCATCGTAGTGACGTCACTGCACATAACCTGAATGAAGCAGGAAGTCGTAAAACTGGGCGCGGGACAGACGGAACTAGCGCTGGAAGTGAACCTCATCTATACGTACGTAGCTGGAGCAAATGGTTAAACTCACAAACGGCGCTGATGCACCCGTCTAGCTTTATGAAGTAAATAAAGCCAAGCCACTCTCTCGATGTGATCCGCCATAGCTCAGAACATCCGACCACAAAGGAAGCCCCGCCTACACGCTCTTTTTGGCTCTAACTGACAGGCATTATAAGCTTCAACTTTCAAGCTTCAAACTTGAAGCGTTGTGAATGTTGCTTGACGTTTACAAAGCGGCCGGTTTGAACGCACCATAAAAGCTTATGCACACCTGGTTCTTCATGCCCAAACCAGAAACTGGGTTCAGATTTTTGGCTCAGAAAAGCCAAAGAGGACAAGAAGAGCTGCAGGACTTATGTAAGGAAAACCCTTTAAAACCAAGACCCACAACTTAATTTTCTTTTTTATTGTCATACATGTAAGTAAAACTGAAATGTCAGCAGAGTATAGAAGTAATGCTTCAAGTAGCCGACATTCAAATGAAACACTTTGTAGATGAAACGTCACAGTTTGAAAACAGAAAGGTAAGTGCAGTTTTTTTTACAAACACATTTGGCAGAAACACACTGTGCTCAATATAACACAACCACAGCTGCTCCAGTCGAGTCATCTGACTGTCTGTGTCCCTTTTAAGCCACATGGATTTCAACAGCTGTGCACTTACAAAAACCTGCCACCCTGTTACTCAAAGTGACAGTGTGACTTCATGAGGGCTTGCTAGCTTAGTGATGTCAAAAGAGTCTCAAACTAGATTCTACAAACTGACTTCACACGATTCTGCCATTAATTAGTATTTTCGTTTTTCCCCATCTTAAAACTGAAAAATTTATTTTTGGCATCACCTAATAAACTGCATGTTAAACTCAACGAGGTGCAGAATAATAAGTGCACAAGGATAAAGAAAGACTCTAAGACATTTACCGTACCAAAAAATATAAAAGATCTGATGTCAAAACATTTGACTTTCATAGTTAAAGATCAGTGGGAAAAGAAATGTTTGTTAAAATCATTATGTTAATAGAACCATGAAAATCATATCAGATTTTTTTCCCCCTCAGGTTCAAGTCATAACAAGCTTTGTGTTTTATTGTCAATATTTATTGAATCAACAGCATAAAATGAGTAAAAAAAGAAATAAAAGAACGTGTGACATTCAGTCGACCCTTGAACTTACCGACTGTACTCCAAAGGAGAGCAGAAGATATTGGTTTTTCTCCACCGTGTCTGATGGGAAAAAAAAAAAGAGTAAATTACATGAAGATCAAAAATACCAGAAAGTAGAGAGAAAAGTGTGTGATTTCTAAAATGAACATGAGAACGATACTTAGAGCTAATTTAAATGAGCAAATGACATAATTTCAGCAGTAAACAGGTAACTAAAGGTGATGCTACTGAAGTTTTTGAATTACTGTAATTAACTGTCTGCAGGAGTTGGTAAACATATGACTGATTGAATGAATGAGTAACACACAGAAATCGGACAGCCTGACTGACAGCTGGGTGAATAGCTAAACCTGTGAACTGAGACTAAAACATTCAAGACTCCAAAAAAAAAAAAAAAAAAAAAAAAA
>SSNP01000102.1:1249419-1281702 GCA_006937955.1 Pachypanchax playfairii
AAAAAAAAAAAAAAAAAAAAAAGAAGGAAGCATATGATACAGGTAAGCAAGCGCTAAACCGAGTGGCAAAGCAAACAAAACAGACATCGGCACGCTACATGGCAGATAGACGCCTGAGAGAGGAGCGAGGGACAAGATAAAAGAGGAGTGATGGAGAGCATATCTCCAGGCAGCGACACAAGGAATTACTGTAATAGTTTCTGTCACTCCCCTTCTCTGCGTTTCTCACTCGCTCTTTATCTCCCTCGCTCAGTTTTGTCCCAACACAAACATGCCTTTCACAACGAGTGCATCTTCCCTCAGAAGCACTTCAGAGACGGAATATCTGTGCCGGTGTGTGAGTGTGTATAAGAATGAATGAGAAAGTAAAGAATAAATGTTGCCGTTAGGCATGTTTATGAAAAATATATGTTCACTTCCAGTCAAAAGTTTGGACACACTTCCACATTCAACTGAATGACTGACAGTTATTCACTTAGTCATTTTCTGTACCAGCCTATTCCTGTTCGTAGTCGCAGGGAGCTGGTGTCTATCTCCAGCAGTTATTGGCCGAGAGGCGGGGTCACAGCTGGACAGACACCAACTCACACACACTCACACACTGAGGTCTAATTCTCATTTGCCAATTAACATCATGCCTATTTTTTGTTTATGGGAGGAAGTTTGAGTCCCCGTGGAAAACCCACACATGCACGGGGAGAACATGCAAACTCACCGCAGAAAGGTCCTGGTAGGCTTTGAACCCAGGACCTTCTCACTGAAAGGCAACAGTGCTACGCTGCACCACCGTGCACATTTAACTCAACTGAATAAGAAAATGCATCTAAAGTTATGACTGGTAAGTTTGGACAATGTTTATAAAATTCAGAATCATTTTACTTAGTAGTAATAAACTCTACATGACTGTTTATGTAAATAACATGTATAGTGTCGGGCCCTCAAATGTACTCGTTAAAATTTCAGGGTTTTTTTCATATTGTATGACATAAATATAGTAAATAATCATTCAAATTCAAACAAAAATATGATATGATGGTTTTTGTGTGCATGTTTTGTGTTTAAAAGTGATTTGAGTGAGTTGCAAATGAGTCCTTGAAACATGCAAGAATAAAACATGAAAAGATGGATTTTTCCTTGATTGATGGTTTGAGTGGATGTATAGATGGTAAGTGACCTTTTACTCACCTATTCCTTCTCCATCGTCCCAGAAAAATGAACCATGAGCAGTTCCAGTGTCACTCAGGGCAACAATGAGTCCTAAAGGATTCTTTCGACTGAAAAAGAAGGAATGGACTGAGTTACTGCAGAATGCTGAAGGACTTTATCTATTTATACCTGCTGCTCATAGCAAATACATTAAGATTCCTGCTGGGAGGATCCACCTGATCAAACTGCTGGAATAGTTAGTGTCACTCTGTCTTATTCTCACTGCCACATGCATGTGACTGAGTGTAGCTTACTTTTTTGGTCTAACCCTTTTTGTCACATGGAAAAGCTTTAAAGATATTTTCTCTGTGGTAAAATTTCAATTTTTTAATCCAATTATAAAAATATTAGCAGCACTTTTTTCTTTTTTTTGAGTCAAATTGTTTTTAGTTTCGAAGATTAAATAAATGTCAGATTAATTCAAACTCTAAAAGGAGAGAGATTTGGTTGTATTTAAAAAGAAATTATACAAATAACACTTAAAGGTTTACTGGCATTGTGCATCTAGATTAAAGCTCCCATTTATTTATTACCTAATTAAAATCCATTGAAAATCTATTGTGCTTTATTTCATGAAATATGTGAGTAGCATTTGAGATGTTTAAGAAATGGGCTCAACACATTAGTAATTTTAACACATAGTTGTGCAGGCTTTATTTTGAAAGGATTATAGTTTAATGTTCTTATAGGAGTGTATTTATGTCACATTTGATATGTTTTTAAAACTGTTTGCTGTTGCTTTTAACTGCAATATTTTCTGATTTTTTATTTTCTTTTTTGAGTGGTAAACCTAATCGTGTGGGTTGCAGTGACAATAAAATACTGCATCTGAAGTCATGATTTTGAACAAATGGTGAGTGAAATGGCTGCTGCAGATCTTTTTGGTTTCCCTCCACGTGTGTTGTTTTTTTTAATCATTTCTGGATGTAAAAAGGCAAATTGTCAACAGCTAAATGACAATTTCCATTTGATCTTTTATGAATCTGAAAACTGACCACAAGTTGGGATTCCTGTGATGTAAGCACACTTACCTGTAATGCGTGTTGATCTCTGGTTTCTGCCAGGGTAAAATGTGCCCTCCTCTAATGTGAAGGTTAATGTGGTCCAGTGGTGACGGCATTTCAATCATTTTGCCACGTACCCCAACATCCTTGGCCTAATAAAAATGGGCATAATTATTCATTGCTAAAACACAAGACACTGTTCAGAGAACGAATTTAATTCTTTGCAGAATTTGTTGTATTAAGAAAACAGATGTATTTTTTATCCTTGAATATTTTCCCCTTTGTACTTGGTGAAATTTTCAAGAAGCTTTCCTGACTGTTTTTCCATGTTATGGCAAGGACACAGATTAAATGTTATTATCATTATTATTACCCTCTGATGAAAAACAGAAGAAGGGTGTGAATGTTTGTGCCTGTGTCTGCCTTTACGTTTGTCTGTAGAGTTAGAATCTCATAAATTGAATGGATTTTAACCAAACTCTCAGAAAGTAACTGGATGTACATTTACAAAGGATTTTCTTTCTGAATCAGTCTGATTCAAGATGGTTGCCACAGTTAATCAACATTGGCAAAAATATTACAGATTTTACAGATTCTGAGCAAAAATATGATGTGGTAGCAGCTGAGCGACAAATAATGTATCTTTGAGCATGAACTGATTGCCAACAAATTTTTTTTTGGGCCCTTTATTTAATGGACTCAACCCTATTGCTCTTTTATTTTATCATGATTTAATCTAGGTAAATCGTACAAAATAAATCCTTCCACGTACATCTGCATTTTATTAACATTTGGAATCAACGGGAGTCAAGATGGCTACCATAGCTCATTGAGTTTAGACACCACACATATGTCTATAATCCCTCCTTTCCACCAGATGCGTAACAGTCCCATTGACTTTAATGCGTATTACGCTTCATTGACATTACATGCCGCTTACGCGTCCTGTGGGAAGGAGGGGTAACTCATATCATGGTGAACTTTGGTTTAAAAGTAGCTGAGAGTCATTCACAACACATACTGCCAACAGATCATTGCATCTTGCTACAGTATGTTCAATGCACATCACATCATTTTCAAGATTTTAATAAAGTGGTTATGACATTGTCATTTCTCAGCATAACATGATCCTTGGTTAATACTCAGACATGAAAGATGACGAGCGACATGGATGCTTCTTCTTTCACTTGCCAGTAAGTGGCTGTTTGCAATCGTTAGGAAGCAAATTCTTGAAGATGATGTTAAATGGTGTATTACTTCTGCCAGCTTTAAACCAGGGATTTGTTTGAATGTGTGCATTATAAATTATTTGCAGTTACTTACTGTGTGGTAGTCAAACCAGCGCGCGTCAGGAAGATAGCCTTCCACACTCAGTTTATTCTTTACATCAGGAAAAAACATAAGAAAATAATACATATCAATTAAAAATATCTTTATGACATGGAGAAGTTGAATAAGTAGTATTATTTGATTAATAATAATAAAGAAAAAAACAAGAATAGTGTGAGTATTTGAACATACTTTTTCCAGAACTGGGGTGATAAGTAGGGCAGGACCCCAGAGAAATTGTTTGTGGATGTCCCATGTATTTGTGTCATTCACAAACCTGTGGTGCACAAACAGAAAAAAAAGTTGCTTAGCCTGGATAAAACAACAACAATGAAATCTAGTTGCTAAAAGTCACTCATGCATCCTTAGCCCTGAATTCAGTGGTTTTTAAAGATGCAAGCCAACAAAACTCTGCCAAACTCATCTTGGCAGCTTTTTAAATACCATCTGTGACTTTTAGGAGTCTCTTCAAATGAATAAATACATATTTTTCATACAATTTCCCTCATTCTCAATTAGGAACGGGAAAGTACTGCCGCGGTCCTGTTTATGGCTCGTTTACAGCGAGTGCTACAGAAAGTTTAGTGCATTGCTCGGACATATATATATATATATATTTTTTTTTTTCTTACATGACAGCAGTCTTAACAAAATAATAAATAAATGCAACTTACTAAATTTATCAAATATATAAAAATGATAATAAATGACTTTTTGAATCTACTGTCTTTCATAATAATGAAAAAACATTTTTCAGTTTTAAAAATGTTTAGCATTGAAACAGAGGTGATTAGGATGTGCTAACATGCTAACATTTCTCTCTTAAATAGATTTTATTTCAGTATCCATCACATGTATCAATCAGAAGAAATGCAGAATAAATCAGAAAGAAAATGTCGGTTACTAGTTTTTATAGCATTTAAGCCATGATGGATAGAAGAATGTTTGTGTGTTTGTCTTTGCTTACTCGTGCAAGAGTGGTCTGACAACTGTGCTTCCTTTGGTGTGTGCCTCAAACATGAGCGTGTAGAGGTAAGGCAGGAGGGTGTAACGGATGTTAAGAACATTCCGGGATGCAGCAGTAAATTTAGCATCCCAAGCAACAGGATCTTGTCTCTGACAGAAAAAAGAAATATAGAGATATTGAATAAGAACAAATATTAATCTGTTTTAATTCACTCATTTGCTGGCATTGAAGGATACACGTTTTCAGGTTATATTTACCTGAGATCCTGATCAGTTCTATCTTTGATATTGTATAAGTTCATGCTCTGGCTGTGATCCACTGATTTTTCTGATATAACTCTCTGCTTTGGTTTTACACATTCGTGATCCAAGTCATGAATCGTGTAAAGAATGTCCTCCACATCACAGTCACAGACTACGATGCAGATGATGACTAAGCTTTTTCATGGATAATGTGGTGTGAAACTGTCAAATTGTCAAATGTTAGCAACAAATTAAGGATGACTCAAGGAAACCACATTTTATATCTACTGTACAGTAGAAATATTCAGCAGGGTAACACAGTAACATAAAACATACAACCAAATAGCTGCTTGGTGTTTTTCAATGAGCAAGATTTTTCCTCAAAGATTTTTTTAAATTTGTTGGAAGTACAGAGCAGCAGCTCATCATACTTTATGTAAAACTGAGAAGAATATTAAAACTTTTTTGATACATTTGTCCACTTTTAATTGACAGCAATCCTCAGATTTTTATAACGCTTGTATCTCCCAGGGCTGTGATTGTTGCTGACAAACTGGGAACATTATCCCTGATGGAGTTTCCAAAACATCTTAAATTGGCTCTTGTGTGACTTGCACGAAATTTTGAAAAAGTTTGAAAAATCTAAATTAGATTCTAGCCAAAGTCTGTACAGGTTTCTGGAACCAATGATACAACTGACAATCAACTGAGAATAAATTGAGTAAAAATTATAACACAATTGAGACACTTTGAGATTAAATTGCAAAAAGAAAATTTACTTTACATGAGCGTTGCAATTTATTTGCAGTTCGAACATACACAAGGGTCTGAAGGACCAAGTCAGCAGATGTACAACTGAAATATGTGTCTTTTCTGGGTCTTTTAATGAGTCACCAACTGTTACATCCCAGGGAGAAACAATTTTAAGAGACCAAGAAGAAGAAATGTTTTCATTTTGTCATTTTTCTTTGAACAAAAATGTGCAAAAAATGTAAATTAATTTTCAGGGATGGCACCAAGGACAAAAATCTATCTGGTAAAGCACACACACACTTAATCATGAAGATTATCAACTGAAGCGTGTCAAGACCATATGCTCCTCTTCATGATGCTGTTTGTGTTTGTGTCTTGATGTGTGTTGCATATTCAAACTGCCTTGTGTGTTTTAATAAAGTGTAAATCTTAGGATGTATACACTGCCAGCCTTTTTGACATAAAACAGCAATATTTAATTTCATAATTTTACTGGAAACAATATAAAGAAACAATGATATGACAAACATTTTTCTTCTCAGCTGCAATTCAGCTTGGTTATATTTAATCCTGATCCTTACCTATAGTTGGAAATCTACCTCATGGTTTGACAATACATCACTTTGACAACCTTCACACAGATTAAGACCTTTTAAACTGTGGCTGTATCGCACCACATTTGGAAGATCTTCTTTAGTGTAAAATCAATCATATTACACTTTAAGTACTAGCCTGGACAAGATCTGGATGCAGTGCTGCACAAGAAAATCATGCCATGCAGGAGGATTCTACCCCATGATGGGTCATAGTCAGGTAGAGGCACAGATTTAGAAAAGGGTGTAACATGTAAATGATCCATAAGCTTAAGAAAATATTATTTTTTACAAAACTATAAACTGTTTATCATAACTTCAGTGGCTACCATAAACCAAAATGAAATCAAAATCTGTCAAAGCGCAATGCAAATACATAGTACATTTTTTTATTAGTCATTATCTTTAATTAATGAAAAAGTATTGATTGACTTTGTCTCCGCTCAGGTGGGACCTGGAGTGGGCAGTCTATCTGAAAGGGTGGCCTGTACCCCCCTGGGCCACCCCTTTGTACAAGCCCGGACATATCATGCATAGATTACCACTATTGTCCCCTATGTCTCAACCAGGACCATCATACATTGTTACCACATTAATAAACTGCTTTGGCCTCACTACAGAAATTTTGCTCACTTATACACATAATGTGGAACCCACCGTGTTCTCAATAGGCTCTTAAAACCTTGCCAAGACTCGGCAAAGACCAATCCATGCTCTGTCTGACTTTTTACATCTCACTGGGGTCTTAATATTGTTTACAGAGGGCCTTGTAAAACCTGGATGCCACTTATAGTCCTTCACCACGGATGACATAATAGCTGAGACAACACTCTCCCATGGCTGATGAATTTGCATCAGTTGTGGCTTCTAAAATCATACAAATGCCAGTGCACTGTAATTCTCTTGGGATTAGATCTAATATTAATTGTTGATTTACCATCCTACATGTAAGAGATATAATAATTAATGGATTAGAACCTTCTGTTTTAATATCCATTTTGAGACTATTTATAAAGAAAAAAAACCCTTCAAATAAATTCAGGTTGTTTTTAAGGCCTACCATGACCTGTGTATCCAAGAATTATAACCAACATGTCGGAGAGTATACCTTGTTTAATTAATTCTGCTATGATATTCTGATATGAGAAGTACTTTTGTAGCAGATTAAAATTATCTCTATGTCAGTACAAAAAGTTGTCCGAGGGCAAAGAGACACTAAGAGTGCTGACAATGAGTCTGCAGAATCTCTCCTTTCTTTCTCTCTTCATTGAATCTGACCCTGCTCCAACCTTCTCTCCTTCTCTATGTCAGTATCCTTCTTTACTCCTTTTTGGTACAAATATCTTTACTCATTTTCTTTTCATTGTCCTTTATGGCTCCTTGAGTTTGTTTCATCCCGATGATCTTTGTTTATCCAATTTCTCCTCCCATATATATCTTTTCAGTTTCACTAATCTTTAAACTCCCATTCAAAGTCATTATTACATGATCCGAATTAAAGGCAATATGTGAGTCAGTGTGTGAGTGTGTAAAGTGTAGTTTAGATGTTGCGTAGTGTTGCTCAGATCACCTTGAGAATTCAATTATATCCTGAACTCCTTGTTGTTAAAAAGCACGGGCATGGGCACACACGTGAACTCACACAGATACATATGCACAAACACAACAGTGCACTGTCTAGTATTGCAGACGTTGGTGCGGAGAAATTTCGCCTGGTGGGATCGATCTCTGGACGGTCGTTATTGGATTTCTCAGATGTGTTCCAACACTCTTAAAGGTCACTGCTAAGATGAATGCCAACGACACCACACAACCAAACAGGTTTTTCTGTCTCTTATTTTTTTTTCTCATGTGTTATTTTGGAAGAATACATATGCATGTTAGACACAAACTGAAGAAGAGAGAGCTTTGGAATCCAGACAACAAAGAAATCTGCTTTTTTTATATTTTTCAGTGCATTGGAGCTGGAAGAAATTTGATGATGTTTAAACTTTGTGAATGCAGCTTGAACTTACAAGCTAAAACAGGTTTGCGATACATGGAGCACCAGAGCTTAGTGACAGATAATGTTTAGTGTTAAAACCAATTGGACGTAAGAGAGGATGCAACTTTCTTTTTTTTTTTTTTTCCTGGCTACAGCTTAGCTAAAGAGAACCAGAGGCGATTCCTGTTGGTATATCATGCTGTATCTGATATGCCTTTGGATTCTCATTGTACTCTTGCATTAAAACTTGCATCATGGCTGCAGCCTTGTTTTTTTTTGTTTTTTTTTATAACTTTAAACACCAAAGAGAAAGAAAACCCATTGCCATGTAGAAAGAAAGAACATATCTTTTAACAGGAGACATTCAACAGGATGCAACTTTCAAGGAATTCAGAGATTGTCCTTTACGTCAATGGTTTCAACTAGTGTACATTAACTAAATAAAAACCACCTGGAGGTGCAGTTCCTGACTTTGCCCTTTTTACATGACGTCTGCCTGTTCTCCAGTGCCAAAACATGCATGTTAAGCTAACTGGTGACTCTAAACTGGCCCTTGAATGTGATTGAAAGGTTGTTTATCTCTGTAAGTGGCCCTGCAATAGACTGGCAAACTGTCCATGGTGCACCCCACCTCTTGCCCAATGACTGCTGGAGATAGATGCTGGCTACCTGCACTACCACCCAGGATGGAGCAGGTATAAAAAAATAGATGGATTGATTACAAATCTGATAGACAAGCAGCCAAAAACAAGATACGTTAATGTATTGAATAGACTTAATAAACACAGCTGGATTGTCAACTGGTCCTTCGAAAAAAATAAAAAAAAAAAATAATAAAAAAAAAGAATATTTCTACAGTTTAAGACAACAACAGACTGGGGGAGGAAGAAACTATTATCATTTTACACAAACACATTCCTCGTATTTCTTAAGTACTGCATGATACAATCTGAAATTACTAACCGGGTTACCCTTGCCATTGTGGTTCCGTGAATATGGATAAAAGGCACCTAGTTGCATCCAGCGAAGACACATCTCATACTCAGCTGCATTAAAGAACCCACATATGTCAGCCCCAGTCTGAAAGAAAGTGACAGACAAGACATCAGGAAGCAGAAGCAACTACAAGGAACACATTCATACCACTAGAGCTTTTGCTTCAAGCACTGTGTTTCTTCAGAGCCTCTATTTTAAATTGACCCTGTAGCTTTATTGGTGCCAATGCAAATGATTCTCCATATAAGAATCAATAAAATGTCAGGCTATACTTATTGCTCGACAGGAGGAGAAGATTAGAAACAGCTGAAGGGCTTTGTGCAAAGGAGAGGACATGATAAAAATAAATGCAAAGGAGAAAACAAGTGCAAAAGCCTAAAAATAAAAGTTACGTCTAAGACTACTTAATTATTAACAAACTATAGAGGTCATGACTGACTAACACAAGGCTAGTCAGTCAGAGAGGAGCTTATGATTAAAACCATCAAATATTATTTAAAGATGCTCTTTGATCAGCAGGTCTAGCAAGCAAAACAGGATCCCTCGAGCTGCTGTAATCCATTTAGAAAGCACAAGGTCACATCAATAAGATTACATCTTGTCAAAACCAGAATCTGATGTAGATACTTACATAAGGGATGCCAAACAGGCTGAACTCCATCATGCCTGCACAACGAAGAGAAATGGTAGGTTTTGGGTCTGGCTTTGGCATACTGTTGACTGTAATTTGTTACTATGAATAACAAACTATCCAACACAGTAAATACTTATGCATACCTATAATTGATTTGTACAGCTGGTCCCAACTGGCATTGTTGTCACCCAGCCAATGTCCGACCCATTTGCCACTGGAGGGGTAAGTGGACCGGGTCACAACTATTCCTCTTTTACCTGTCACACTGAGCAGGGCACTGTACAGAGAACAGACACTTTTGTATTTAGGCATGAGAAAACTCTCCTGACATACATGATAAGGCAACTTCCTCCTAATTCTAAAACACATTCTTACAGAAGTGAATTATGCAGTAAAATGTAGTTGCTAAATTCCCACTGGAAATTATTCAAAATCACAATGCTGAAATCAAACTATCCTCTAAATTTAATAACTGAGCTCAAGGTCTGAGCACCCCCCACCCCCCCAGGCTTCTCCATAGCTAACTCTGCACTCTCGCCTTCCTGTGGTGAGAAAATAATTTTGCTACAGGGACCAATGAACTTTCACTCTGGCAATCATTATAATAAAGATTTGATGAGGCCAGATTTTTTGGGAGGAAGGTACAATTTAGTCATCTCCCCCAGGGCTGGATCTTACTTTAAATTCCTTTCAAATTAAAGGATTTCTTTTCTTTTTTTAACATTATGTAGGAATTAACATGAATCCCAGGACACACATGACACATATGAAATTGAGTTTCTCTGGTCTGGATGACACCACAAAACAACATCCTCTTTCAGATGTCACTGAGTATAAAAGCTAACATTTGCTCACTGGTTTGTCCATCAACAAAAAGTCTTGATCATTAGGGAAACTCAGTTCACAGGTATGAAATATTTGCAGCTGTGTCTGGTTTAATCCAGCACAAATATGTTTATATATTTGTTTTGTTTGTGTTTTATTTTTGTGCACATGATTGCACAATACTAAATCCTAAGGGTAAACAGCAGCATATTTACTTACTCATAGGTGGGTTTAGAGTGGGACCATCCATAAAGACTGTGGACATCATAGTGCTTGACTTTCTTCCCGTTGCTAAGTATCTGTTCACTGTTCATGCAAAGAGTCTTGTGGTTTAAGCCGAGATGTTGTGACTCCAGGGCTTTAGAGTGCACAGTCAAACACACACACACACACACACACACACACACACACACACACACACACACAGAAGGCAGATGGCATTTTTAAAGGATCATCTCCTGTTACATCTAAAGAGGCAAACAAGAAGAAGGATTTTGCAAGTCTCTTACGGGGCATATATGGTGGATTCTCAAGGAGGGCATTCCCAAGACAGTTCCCTCCAACTGTGCCATGGACAAAACTGGCAGGTTCATTCATGTCCTTTAAATAAAAGACAGAGTACAGAGAGTGAAAATGAAAATCACACCAAGTGGGGGGACAAATGTCAGTGATCTTAATTATGAGTATTTCCTTTTACAGTAAACTTACAATCCAAATACCATCAAACTTTGTTGTATTTATGTAGAAATCCTTGATTTCTTGTTGCCACCACGCTGCTGTCTGAGTGCGAAAGAAGTCTGGGAATGCAGCATAGGCCCTGTAGATCTGCCAATGGGACAGTCATAAGAACAGGAAATATAATATTTAAAAACCCACATCATTACAACCACATGTCTGGTACTGTACAGGTCTTCCTTTCACAAATTAATGTACCTTGACTGGTTAGAAAATGAACAAATAACATCTGGGGGATTC
Organism: Pachypanchax playfairii; assembly: GCA_006937955.1. Classification (NCBI taxonomy): domain Eukaryota; kingdom Metazoa; phylum Chordata; class Actinopteri; order Cyprinodontiformes; family Aplocheilidae; genus Pachypanchax; species Pachypanchax playfairii. The sequence goes on from SSNP01000102.1 coordinate 1,260,928, forward strand.
CTGGAGTGTTTGTAAATTAATAATAGATAGTTTCAGCCCTGTGACTGCCAAAATGCAGGTTTACCCAGAAGAATAATCCAACAAAGTAAAGAGGGATATGAATGTTTTCTTCTCACAAGTTAGGTTGATATGACTGACAGTTGAATACCTTGTAGTAATTAAAATGTTTTACTTACTAACTTACTTACTTACTTAAGCCTGGTTCACACGACAAGATTTTGACAGTGTCGCAAGAGTTTTGGACCGCATACACACTGAAAAAAAAAGAAATCGGGCATATTCCTGTTCTGCTGTCGTGTGTGGTGTCTCATCATGTCATGTGGCCACACATAACATCACACACAGACCGATATCGGGCCAAGAAAATCCAACATGTTGGATATCCCCGATTTGTGATCGAACGTCCTTCCAAGTGGACCCGATCACTTTTAGCACACCACACACGGCAAGATTATCGGTTAGGATTATTTTAAGAGCCGTCCTGATAATCTGGGCTTGTCGAAGGGGAAAATCTGTGCAAAATCGGCATGAAAATGTTGTCGTGTGAAACCGGCATTACTTACTTATTTATTATGTTGGCCAAAGTGAGTATGAGCTGCAAGGTGGTGCAGTTCGTACCACTGTTGCCTTGTAGCGAGAAGGTCCTGTGTTTGAAACTGGGCTGGGACCTTTCTGAAACTCTAAATTGGCTCTAGTTGTGAGTGGTTTTCTGTCTACATGTGATCCTGTGATGGACTGGCGACCTGTTCAGGTGTAACCCCGTATCTCTCCCCCTGACCGCTCGAGATAGACACCAGCTCCCCACCACAATGAACAGGATTAAGCAGGTATATATATATATATATAGACTAACTGAAAAAGTGAATATGTAAATTATTTACCTCTGTTTGGATTTCCCAATCAATGGAATCATTTACTGTGACATTAGGAAAATCAGGCCAAACCTAGAAACACAGGGTGGTGATTTGCTTGTGTAAAATTCTACATTTTGTATTTATCAATGCATCTAGAGAACTTCTTGTTGACTTTGTTTTACCATAAATTTCTTCTTACCTTCCCCCAAACAATTCCATCGCCAAGACTTTGAGGCCATTTAATAAAGACATCAGCTTCTTGTCCTCTTTCGAAAGCAGGATAATCGGTCTCATTGCCTGAAATGGCTGGATCCTGGAATTAAATCCATGCTCAAATAAACTGCCTGTGTAAAGGCCATTTTTTGACTCATTTAATTACGGGCTGCATTATATACTGTACCTAATATGGTTGCTGTCAGAGGCAAATCTTAGAATTAAATAGTTTGTAGGAATTATACAGACAAAAAAAATTGGGAATACAAGGTTTTACCCTGAAAGTAAATGCACAGGCAAAAAAAGCATGCAGCAAAAACCATGAAAGTGATTTCTTGTGTACTTTAACACAGTTTAATTACCAGGATGAAGATGAACCTCATGCCTTCTTCTCTCATAGAGTCGACTAGGGCTGGCAGTCCTTTAAAGTCCTTGTCCAGGACAAAGTCAAGCTGACGCTCCATGTAGTCGATGTCTGCATACTGCACATCCTGTAGCAGATGCCAAGAAAAGTATTAAATTATCTCCTTCTAACCTGCATGAACAGATTGTGGATATTCAGTTTTAAGATGTATACTGTAAATAGATGCATTTAGCTTTTATATGTTGTGTTACACATTTATATTAAGGGTTACTTTTCTATCGAGAAATACATTTCATCTGCTTCGATTGTCTATTGGGTTTAAGGAAGCGTAGCACCAAATAGTCTGCATTTTTAAAAGCTTTATTTTTAGCTTTTGTTTCAGTTAATAATGCGGGATTATTTCTGGCTGCTGTCAGCACCTCACAGGGAAGGAATTTAAAAGCAATGTCATTTGGAGATAAGTTATCAATGAAGTTTCTTACATTCTATTTTGCAAAATGAAGCAGATGTGAAATAGGCTAGTTTGTTTTTTATGGGTATGTATTGATGGTTAAGACTTTAAGACAATTTGCATGACTGTTGCCAATCGTTTGCATTTGTGTCATATGTCCTGACACTTCATCAAACTTGCCGGAAAAGTGTTGCGCACAAAAATCAAGTGCAAATCCAACTGATAATCTGCAACTAGTCGTCAACTGTAACAGTCCAGATACTATGTGAAAACTGCTGAAAGAGCTAAGCATCTACGTAGTAAGAACTAATGGTAAGTTGCAGTGGATTTCCCATAAAACTATAGGTCCATTCAAATTGGATGTACCCAAAGAACACAAGTGAGTCACTTTTACTTCAACTAAATAACTACAGACAAGGTCACATCATCACCTCTAATGTAGTTATAGTGCACATTCAGTTATTATATTGTAAAATCTGGCTGAGTCACATGATAGATTCAGCTCAGTCTGTTTCTCTGATAGCACGTCTCCAGTGCACCGCCTTTAGTGGGCAATGAAGAGGCTTTCACAACAGATTTGTTCAGACAAGGACAATGAGATGATTCCTTGCGCTGAGGTACAATCTAAATGAAAGTGGACTCTCGGCAAGTGCCGGCCACATACAGCAATAAGATTGGAGCAGATGTCTGTAGGAAGAATTAGTGATGTGTTCTGCCAAATCTTGATGTTGTTTGGAACATTCATGGTCATGGGGTTTTAGTATTAAAATGTACACAGTTATACAGAAGTTTGTGGTGAACACTTTAAAACATACTAGTTATGGTATACAATTACAAAAAAGGTGTTCAAAACTAACTCTAGTTTGAGAAAATTGTGGATTTAACTATTTTCTTTATTTTTCTGACTGTGGAATACAGAAAAATAATAGATTTTCTACCACCGTAGAACGTCTGTATACTGCTGCTCTCATGCTGAACTCAGGCATCGCAAACAATTTTGAGAACTTACATAGGGTATACCAGCTGCCTTCATGTCTTTGTATAGGCTTTCTATTTCAGAGTCATTGGCGTAACCATAGCGACAAAGCTGGAACCCAAGGGACCAATAGGCAGGTAGAACAGGTCGTCCAATCAGCTGTTAAAAGGGAAATAACAAACAAGGAAATCAAAACAAGTCAACACAAGAAAATAGTTGCTTTGCAGGGAAAAAAAAATGAATGTTTGTTTATTTGTTTGCTTGTGTGTGTGTGCATGTGTGTTTAGATTGGCTAAATGAAAGAGTGCAATGAAGCGAGGAACTCCCAGCTGCTCCAGCCCAAGGCCAGACACGAAAAACCCACATTCTCCCACAAACACACACACAAACATAATATTAACCAGGAAACTTACAGCAGTATATTGCTGTACAACCGTCTCAGGTGCAGGTCCCAGGACCATGTAGAAATCCAGGATGCCTCCAATAGTGCGGTAGGTTAAAGCTGGAGTTGGCTGGAAAGTCACATCTGGACACAAAGCAAATAACACACTGGAGTTTCTTAAACTGTAGTATGAAGTGTCAAGTAAAGTTTGGTTTTTGTGCAGGTAGATTTGTTCTCAAATCTAATAAATATGAGGCTGAAATAATGGAAGTCTGTTAAACTTTCAGTAGTTACTTGTTTTTTTTAATTGTTTTAATTTAATAATTAAAACAATTAAGTATTAAGTATATTAAATATTAAGTATTTATTATGTAAAAGTTTGATACAGAATAAAAGTAAATTTAGAATCAGGCGTCCAGTTGGGATAATTTGTATTATCGCACATAAGTAGATGAATGCCTGCCCAAAAATGGGGAAGCAAAAATTAATATAGCTATATTTAGTGTGTATTTTATTTTCTAAAACCATGCTCATGTGTAAGGATACATGCATGCAGAAGCCATCATATGACTGTGTATGAGTTATTGTGTATGTGTGTGTATTGGCCTCACCCATAGCATTACTGTTCAGTAACAGCACCCCATGAGCATCTGCAGTATCTTCCAGGCCCATATAGAAGGGATGGACTCCATAGCAGTTCATCTTGTCCTGAACCGGATAGAAAAACAAACGAAAAGAATCAAAAGTTTGAAATAGTTGAACTTTAGTTATGTTGACCTGTGTGATATGTGAGATTTGTACTGAGGGTGGCTTGTTGTACCCTTATATCCTCATGAGTAAGTAGATATTTCAATGTATCCATTAGTATGATGAAAAATAAATTAAATATATTTAAACAGGGAAAAGGATTTGTCTGTTATTGTTATTGAAATGTATCGATATCTCACTAAAAACTGAGATTTTTTTTACAATGTTTAGACAAGGATGGAACTAGACAGGGGTGGAAATGAGCTGTTAGAAAGGTGTCGTCGGAGAGGAAATCTGCCACTTTCACATGTCATCGTCATGCAGTGATAACTCCTGGGCACGTCATGATCTATCAGCACTTCTGTTACTTAACAGGCTGTTCAACCCCAGCTCAGCGATTCAGAGGACTGATTCTCTTTGTATTGATTTATTTCAATGTGTGAAATTTTTTTGGATCATTGTGACTGTGCAATCAGATGCGATGGTCTTGATGTAAGAAGGGAAAAGGTCATCAGTTTATCCTCTAACACCAGATGAGAACTAGTGTTAGTGTTATCACCTTTATCTTCACCTTAACATGAGAACAAAAAAAGTATCACAACATGGCAAAGTGCAGAGTTTCAGGCCTTTCAGTTAAAATCTACTTAATCTTATTTTAGATTATATGACATGTTACATCAAAAGTTGTTTATTTACATTTGTCATGCCTTACTGTCTTTAACAACTTTAATCCCCTTTGCACTCTGAAGGGGCCCCATAACATTTGTTTGAACTCTGCAGAGCCGTTTGTAAAGCTCAGCAATTATGTTTGATAATGCTGATCCAGGTGGAAACCTCATCCTGCATGACCTTGACACCGCTGGGCAGGGGGTGGGGGCATGATGACACTTTTGTATCAAGAGAACCACATCAAAGTGACATGACGAGACGAGTTTCCGCACTGCACAGGAAGGTTGTTTACAAGTCACCTCTGCAGACTCCCAAGGGTGTGATGTTCACAATAAAATCAGCCTTGAGAAGGTTACTTTGGAAATCGTTTACAAGTTACTCCAATTATAATATAACACGAGGATGATTATGTCAATTACTTTGTAAAGGTAATGTAACTAATTACAATTACTTTTTTTTTTTATTTTACAACCTGATATGATAATCTTACCACATTACAAACTGACTTTTATCAAACTCCTTTTTAAATACTTCAAACATATGAATTAATTGAGCAAACTGATCATTTCTATACAGAAAAATCCATCCAAGGTCATATTTCAGCTCCTTATTTGAAAATGAGCTGAGTTCAAATTTCAGTATTTAACATTACACAGAGCTCAATAAATATAATCAAAAAATAATTAAGTGATTGTCCTATTTTTGTCCCATTTCACCTTTAAGGGAGTGGTATGTATTTCGTGATGTTGAAGCTGTGCTAGGATGTAATGTGATACTTACACCAGGAGGCTGGTCCTTGGAGAACATGCCCCAAGTGTGATAGTTGAGATTGTGTTTATAGGTGGAATGTTCAGTTTCTCCAAAGCCGTAGACATACTCAGACGACAGTCGGGTCGACACTTGAATGAACATGTCTGAAAAGGTAAAACCGGGCACACTGGAGTCCCAACTGAGAAAAGTGACAGAATAAGGGAGAAAGAGGGCAGCAGAGGGAATTATTGTCAGAGGTAGTTATTCATATCTTATATTTAATAAGAATAACAATCCACAGGAACTTCCCCTTTTCTGTAATTCATACATTTTAATTAGTAGAACTTGGGCTGACACTTAAAAAAGAAAAAAAAAAAAAACATAGAGACCCTGACAAAACAAATATTGACAGCTTTTTTTTTTGTTTTTGAGATATGCCCAGAATAAACTCCAATGCTCTGCTTCTTTGCATGACATCATTATAACTGCTGAACAACAGGAAACTACTTTAGGCACTGACTGCGCCAAACTTTCCTGAGCATGTCTAATTTGGTAACAAAACTTGAGGAGTTGAGTCAGCATTGTTACTTTAATCTCACAGGGGAAAAAAAACAGAGTTCCTAGTCTGAAAATAGCTGAAAACATTTTTTTTTCTTTCCTAGTTATCTTACTTTATGACTTGCTAACGGTAGCATCAACATTACCCAAAAAGGCATGAAAGCATGAAAGGCATGAGTTATCGCCCATAAGGGGACAGTTTAAGGGGGTATGTTACTAAATGCAGACACCTGGACTGCCTCCCCTAAAAACGAATTAACTAAACGTTAAAAAAGGCAGGTGGTGTATGAATCAGAGATCAAGATGAAAAACAGCTTAAGCCTTCGTGAAACAGTGAAAATACTCACATCTTGGTTCCTGTGCTTTTCCTTATGACCTGGATGCCAAATGGCTTGCTGGTAACTGAGACATTGTAAAGTCTTTTGCTTTCATCTGTTTCAGGAGTTGTAGGAATGTTCAATGGCACTGGTACCTCATAGCGATCGGAAGTCGGGTCCCAGATCTTGACATAGAGAAATTGTTAGTGTTTTGATGTTTCTATGAATAATCATTGAATCTAAACGAGATAGTATAGCTTCACTTTTGTTAAACAGAAAAAAAATCAGACATGTTTATAAACAATCAGTGGGGAAAAAATGCTATTTCAGAGTAATAAAACAAGAACATGAACAAATGGACAAGTTCATAACACACCTTGAACTGTAACATATTGCCGGTATGATACAGAATCTCAACACGCAGGTTATTAATGTCCGGTGATTCTGGACGACCGCTTGTTCTGTATTTCATGTTTCGTGTGATGTCGATGGTGATGCCAGAATCTGTCTCCCTTTCTGTTGTAACACTGTAACCATAGTCGTCTGGATAGTAGCACCATGGAACACCTTGAATGCTGCTGGGCTAAATTTAAATCAAAGGATTATTGAAACCTTCATAGGATTTTAGTAAATATGAAGATTGTCAGAACTGAGTCAGTCCTTTACCTTCCAGGTGCAACCTCTGGCTTTGCACTTAGTTTCATCTGCGTCCTTCTCTGGATGGCAGTCAAAACGCTGGTGTTCTTCATTCACCACCATATCCCACTTTAACACATAGGTCTCCCCCAGTATCAAGGCCAGATTTTTTAGGAAGAGAACCTGTTTATAAAAAAAATGTGTAAGAGATACATCCTTGAACATTGCAGGGATCACTCATGCAAGAAAAAAAATGTTTTTTCAATGCTCAAGTAAGGACAGACATGCTACTTTCAGACTGTATGTGGGCTGAGTGTTTCATCTTTATTAAATTCAGAGGCAATTTGAATCCATGTTTGTTCTAGTCATTACAATACCCATCGGATCCATCCCCAACTTGTGTGTAGAGTTATGTGATCTGCAATCATTTTTCAGTGTTTTTCCACAGATGTTATAATGAGTAAAAAGAAAAAGTTTAAGGGGATATTTAAAGTTAGAGAGGTTTTAGGCACCTTCAAAGCCTTTTGAGTATTTTGAGAAGAAAATTTTTGTGAAATTTCTATGTCCAGATTTGTTTGAACATGTTTAAAACTCAAGTGACAGAAATACTAGGACCACATTGAATGTTGTGAGATTTTTTGAAAACTCACTCATGAATGCTGTTGGCAATTAGCAGCCAACAGTCACAACCCAGTCAAATATTACCTTAAGGCTTGGCCACAGAGATAAAGGGGAAGAAAGTAGAAGGAGTAAAACGTTGCAAAAGAAAAGACAATTGAAAGGTGGTTGAAAATGTTATACTACTCAACTCCAATGGGATCCATGTTTTGTAAGTTCACAACTCTTTACATCCAGATGTATTTAATGATTTCTGGCAGCTGTGAGACATTTTCAAGGCCCAGACTGGGCTTATGAAGACTAATGGTCACGACAAGCAAGAGTTTAAGTTTAACAGCACATTTACCCTTCACCCCCTGGAAATGATTACCACAGAGAGTCATTTGATAAATGCATGCTTGTGTGAGTGACCAGAGAGACCTTGAGGATCCATACAAGAGATTCTGCAGCCACATGTACATGAGCACATGTGCACATGCTTGAATACACAAGCGCACAAAAGGAAATCTGAACAGTGCTCTTAGTCATCCTCTTTCACACTTTTCTTTTTGTCTCTAGTGCCACATACACACACACATAGACACAAACACACCGACAAAAGGCTCTTATGATCCCCAACTAACGTAAACTGTTGTCATTTCTTACACTTAAGAGGCCAACCTTGAAATGCACATCTATGGTTTCCTTCCGAGTTTTATTGAAACAAATGGCAGAAGTGCGGCTAACGCAAAATTTATTGAGCCCGCCTCTCTCCCACAAGAAGGCAGGATGGAATTCATGAAAAAAATACTTGAAAACAGTTCTCCATTTTTTCTCCCAAACTTTAAACAGAATTATAAATAAGTATTACAAATACATTGTATTAGATATCACAAAAAAAATCATCATTTCACACAACCAGCAGATAACATGCTAATAATGAAATGTGCAATCTTATCAAACTTACTGTAAAATATAAGTTATTTTAATAATTCAGTCTCCATTGAACATGTTGACTGTTTAAACAGCTTTTCCATAGAAAAAGAGCTGATTTCTAATGTAAATGTCTTTTTAAGTAAGGTTAGTACAACACTGCTACAATCCATATTTGAAAATGGTTGAATATGTTAATGTATGAATGTGATCTAACTTTTTTTTTTACCAATCTAGGTGTTTCTTTCACACTTTACTGTGTTTTGTTCATTGTGAATGTCACTATATTCTGGCTGTTGTAATTTCTCCCAACTGTGTGATGCAATGTGGGAGGTGGCGGTACAGGCACCCAGAAATTACATTTAACACACAATATTTACACCATGTCTATAAATTAGGAGAGCATCTATCTATCTATCTATCTATCTATCTATCTATCTATCTATCTATCTATCTATCTATCTATCTATCTATCTATCTATCTATCTATCTATCTATCTATCTATCTATCTATCTATCTATCTATCTATCTATCTATCTATCTATCTATCTATCTATCTATCTGTCTGTCTGTCTGTCTGTCTGTCTGTCTGTCTGGTAGAGAGGCTGCAATGCCAATAAACACAATACGTTAGTCTATTAAAATACAATAATGTACACTTGTTTTATGTAATAATTGTAAACTATAGTGTGATTGTAAAGTTTTAATGTGGATAACTTTGACAAAAGAAACTAATTTGATGAACTTTACATAAAAATGGCTAATTTTAAATTTAGCTTAATTTTATTTAAAATTAATTTAGTTGAACAATGAATCTTCCATTGAAAAGAAAAAAACCTTTGCTTGTATGTTTATAAACATATTTCAGTTTGTGTGAAATATTGATGTGTTAATATTTATGAAATATTCATACGTTTACCAATACGTTTGCTAATATATTTGCTCTGTTTACAGGTTGTTTTTTTTCATATTGATATGATTGCTGTGCTGCTAGACCGACTTTTAAGAAGCCACCAAACATTTTAGCAAAGTGACAGTAAATCTATATCGGGTTGTGTTTTTAATCTTATTATTTATCTTTAATTTTTTATGATAAGACACTATTTAGGTGACAAAATGTACTTGCATTATGAAATGAAGGAGCTAGAAAAACATCAACATAAATAATAACAACAACAATAAATCTATGTAAAAAATGAAAATACCATTGTGACCTTTTGTTTTATGAGAAGAAAAAACAGTTTCCATTTTTACATCATATTTGAATATGCATTTTTACCTCCTTGGCTGTGTCATGTTGTATGTTGGAGGGCTGCAGTGTGGTGGTTGTATTTGAATCACTTCCAACATGAATCACAGAGACGGAAGTGGGAGGACTAGAAATTCCGAGGACAGTGATGTCCTCAAACTTAAGGTTGTTCGGATCTTTGTAGCCAGCATTGGTCACCTGCATGATCAGTTCTCCCTGCAAGATGAAAGGCAGAAATTATTGTTCATCTGACTGCTTAAAAAGGAACATCCAATTCTCAAATTTTCAGTTATTAAAAACATAATATGGAGGGTAAATTCTGTCACACAAAAAACAGAGCTAACATTAGGAAAACAAGCTGAGCCTATATAATTAAAAACAAATGCTACGACATATTTCCTATGTGCAGACCCTGAGCAATGTGGAACATTCCTCTCATGCATTAAACATGTGAGGCAATCCTCACTTCAGTTACTTGATCCAACAAAGCTTTAGCTGCACAACATGGATCAATCAAGCATGGTGAACTAGACTGGGAAAGCCAAAAGCCCTGAGGGATTTTTAACTTTGAACTTGAAACTGATCAGAGAGAATCTTTGAGCTTAATTTGAAGAGATTGCGTTAACGGCATGTGAAGGAAACTTACATAGACAATAGAGAATTTGTAGTGAATGTAGTTGCCGTTTTTAACTGTATCTGTTGAGGGGAAAAAAAGAGAATACATGTTATTGTTTATATGTAATTTAGTTCCACGGCAGAGTGACCGACCTGTTTATGAGAACTGATTTAAAGCTTTTGAACATTTCTATTGACCCTGGAGAATCTTTGATCTCAAACAGATTGGTGCATCCATTAAATGATCAAATAAATAAATAAAGCACAGGTAGTCAGGGATAATCCCACAATGCTGCATTACTCAAAAACACATTGGGTCAAACTGAGAAAAAGCAGCACCTCTGGAATCTCCGTCATCCCAAAATAGCTCCCCAGCTGCCTGTTTGTTGTCATCATAAGCAATAATCAAACCCATGGGGTTCCGCCGGCTAGAAACGCACAGAAAGGTGCACAAAATTACAATACAATCAAATTGTGGCTAAACATGTTTTAGCAAACAAATGCAGATTAAACATGATATACAACACAGTTCATATATGATTCTACTTACATGCAAAGCACATTTGGAGTGTGTGTGTTTGAGTACCTGTATGTGGTGGTAACTTCAGGTCTCTGTGTGGGGAGGATAGCACCCCCTCTGATGTGTAAACCAAGCTTGTCACCTGGTAGATACAGCTCAACATGTTTTCCACGGTCTGTCAGACGTTCCATCTAATAGATTGGGAAAAAAAAAAAAAGAACCCAATGACGCACATGACAATCTTTGTGATCTCACTCATTTCACGAAGGATCCTGACTATGATTAATTTCCGCTTCCATGAAAACAGAGTGGGTCTTAGAACCATCTGAAACTATTGAAAACTCTTCTCTCTTCATCTTGTTACACTTTCCTTCTACCTGGTTTCCTTTCAATGTTTGTTTTTCTCTGCTATGGTGCCTTAAACCTTTTTTTTTTCCATCCTGGTTTCATCCATCCCCACTAAAGGTGTGACTATATGGAATTGTGTGTGAATTGCTTTATGCTGTACAGTATGGGCATGTGTATGTGTGTGTGTGGGCTGGAGTTAGCGGAGCGTCTATAAGCAATTTTAGATCCTATCTTCTCTTCATTGTCTGCCTTAAGGAGGTCTTCTTTAGGCTTATCTTCTCTCCCTCTCTTTAGTCTCAATGTCCAATCTGTTCTTCTTCCCAGTTCTATAAAATCTGGTATTTTCATCCCCTTCTTTGTTTCATCTTCCCTTTTTTCACATGTTTACTTCGGTTTCCACGCTATGTGCTGTTTGTCCTTCTGCTTTGTTTTTGTTCAACTCCATCCCATCTGGTCCTTTTTTTTTTCCTCCATCTCTGTGCAACTTGTTTTTCACGGCCATTTTCACCAGTATCTAAACACCCCCACCCTTCTATCCTCCTACCCAAAAAATCACAGGGGACCAAGCAGGACAAGAGGCCAGCAGCAAGACAGCCAATCTAATCGTTCATCTGATCAGTGGGCGCTTTGCATCACCACTGTGACGCCCAAATAAGGTCCCAGAGGAGCCCTGTATGCTTTTTTTATCACTCTGTGAGGGAGATAGTCTCTCTTCTCAGTTCATTGTCCCCTCTTTCACTCTCTTTGTCCTAACTCACACTCTACCTTATCTCTCTTGTCTCTCTGCTTCAAACAAAGAACTTGATGTGAAGTCTTTCATGACCAACAGGATTTGTGTGTATGTTGTAATGAAACTAAGCAGCTTTGCAGTTTGCACCTGTGTTCACACTCAGTTAGGTGTGTGGTCTGATGCATCAAAACAAGACAAACTTCCCATGAATCATTTTTAAGCTGATTGTTTTTCCTTTTGCACTGGCAGTTGGGCTTTTGAGAGACTGATTGGAGATAATATGTCAACTTAATGTTTATATTTTCATCAAAAATCAAATTTTAACAGTATGTAGTTTTTATTTGGATATTAATTCTCCCTAAATGAGGTGCAGACAGAAAATTGTTATTTTCTGGTACAATGTTTTGGCTATTCTGTTACAGATACAGAGCTTAATTTTAAACAAATGGGACACAACATTTATTGATATTAATGACATTGAATTAAAATTTTTCAAGGCGCTGCCTTCTGTTCAATCTCATAGTTTACTATATGTTCTAATATTTGTTTTGGAACATATTTGGAAATAGTTATTTCTTGATCCTTAAAAGCACCACGAATGTGTGGAAGTGAGCAGGCAAGACTTTCAGCACACACAAATGCAGCACGTGTACATGAACATTATATTTTGGCTTCATTTTGAACAGCGGAAGTAGATGAAAACACTTCTCAGTTATTTTCTACCTTAATGCTTCATATTCAGCAGCTTCCAATGTGTGCCCACCTGTTAACATTTGGTACCAACCTGGAACCAACTAGTTTCCAATCTGCAGCTATGCTCCTGAACAATTACCATTCCTCACTCATGCACTTCAAATATGCATGTGTCCCCACCTGCAAAAGACCCTGGATGAACTGCATATACCCATGCAGTCTGCAACAGCTCATGCAAGGTTTCTTTTCTAACATTTTTACATGTTGTATAACAATCCACATCTAGGGATGCAGCGCCCAGTTCACTACCCAATCACTCTGATGATGGTGAAAATATTAAAACTAATTACCCTTTTAAAATAAAAAAGGAGAAAAAAGGTTTGTCTTCATTTAAAAGATTAAATCTAATATTTTAAGATTTAGTCATCTTAAAATAGTGCAGCTGCCAAGGTGGGTATGATTCAGTAAAAAAGTGGGTGGCTACTTATTATCATGTACAATGTCTCCGTCAAAAAACCTGGACACCAATGGACTGAAACTGAAAAGGTACATTCTGATGGACCTGTAACTCTCTAAAAATCCTGAAAAATATCAGCTGAACAACATACTGCATTAGCTGTACTAATTAAAGTGTGTCTTTAAATGTATTTATCAAAATAACATCTTTAAGTGAAGTTATAACACACACAAGGTAATGGTGGGTGAGCTTACCGTCTCATAGTCATACCACAAAGCATTTGGTATATACGCCCGAAGTCTCTCTACACCCTGCAGAAAACAAAGACGCACAATTTCACTTACATTATCTTTATTCAAAATCATTAAATATTTTGTTGTAAATCTCAAAAGGTGTCAATTTCTTCTTTTATGGGAACACAAATCTGTGTTTGATTTGTGTTTGTGGTCAGAAAAACATGCTTACTTTACCAATCCTGACCCTTTAATCCTACAAGGCTAAAGATGAAAGGGAAAAATGCTATAATACACAGATATAGAAAGTGCTGATGGTTTAAACTGTAAATCACCACAAGCCATTTGGTAAAGAAAAAGATAAAATGCTCATATCTAGGAAAGCTATTGTGTAACTGCCCATCATCTAATACGAAAAAAAAAAAAAAAAAACGTTTTCAGCAGAGCCCTTTTGTCAAATTTCATCTACAGTGCAATGACGCAAGGAATGACAGAAAAGACAGCACCAGGAGACGACTGATAGGTGACAGTGTTTGATGGCTTAAGGTGGTGGACAGACAGGGGCAATCAATAGACACGCACCGAACCTTTGATAGCATTGTCACTTCCCTGTGCTCGCTGACAGTTCAGAACAGAAGCAGAGAGAAACAGATAAACACAGGGGGCACAGAACAAGGAAGAGGAAACTACATGTAGCTCTTAAAAAAGCAGAAACAACAACAAAAAAACAAATCATGAAATACTTTGTGTCAACTGTATAGGTCAAGGCCATTTGCCAAAGGCAATGATGCTACCACCCATCTCTCTTCCTGTGTTTCTGACACTCTAGTTTCTGCCCCGAGCTGTAGCACTTCAAGGCATGTCATACTAAGAAAAGAGGTTAAAGGCACAAACAAATAAATAAAAAGAAAAGAAAACTAATTCATGACAAGATCATCATTTCTTTTTTGGGGTATCTCGTATATATGTTTGAATTCGGTCAAAAACACAATTTACTTTTCTCAATCCTTACAAATTAAGGGCTGCATGTTGGCACAGTTGGTTATTGCTGTTTTCCCACAGCAAGGAGCTAGAGGGTCAACATGGAGTCATAAATATTTTGTGCATAACACTCGGAGTTTGAATTCTTTAAAATTTGTACCAAAGTTTGTTGTTTAAAACTGAGCTTTGTGAATGTGTAGATAATTTGTGTATGTGTGGAAAATATTTGTCTATTTAAAAATAAAAAAAACAGTGTCCACAGACACTAAGAACATAAATGTTTTTTTTTTCTTTTTTTTCTTTTTCATGACCATCAAAGCAAAAATTCTTGTAAAACTCCCACTCATTCAAAGTGTGACTTCCAAGTTACATGTAATTTTTGGCACTAATTATCTTCCTCAATATGAGAAAGCTGACTGGACAGTAATAATTCAGTCACAAAAAAAAACTGTCCAATCAGAGAACAGATTGTTTGGTCAATCTTCTGCTTCACTGCAGGTCCTGGAAGTTAGGTACTGCAGTAGGTTTTGAAGATGCACAACCTGGTAGTTTTGCAACTCAAATTAGTTTTACTTCATAAATATTGTGGCAAGACAACTGTTCAAATTAAGTATATTTAAAACATCAATAAAATGTTTGACTCATTTTCAAAAGTAATTTTAGGTGATTGGACAATTTGCAAAGCAGCCAAATTAAATCAAGGTGTGGACTCTGCAACAAAAAATTCCTGAAACAGCTCTAGTCATATTTCTCCATCCATGTGATGCTCTTAATGCTCAGGTACAAACAAACTGCCCAGGTACACACACTACCTAAATGTACACACTAGTTTGTTAAAATGATAGAGAAGTCAAACAGAAAAGCTGGTCTTACTGTATTACATTTATCTGTTACATAAATCAGATGGATCTAGAATGGAGTGATTCTCTCTGTGTTACATTTTATTCTATACATTTGTACTTGAGTCAATATTTTATGTCAATGAGGTGTCAACACTGATTACCTTTGTTAAATTTAAGTAAGTTAATTGAATTGAAATTACATGCCAGTGAACAAAACTTTGCTTAAATTAATCAAACATCTACATGTAATCATTGAATGACACATATAAAGTACGTTTCTGCAGTTTTTTTAATGTTTGTTATTTTAAATTTTTTCTTAGTCCGGTTATTGGGTTGGAGAATAACTGTGAAGATGACAATGATGACTGTCAATTCTTCAATAATTCTTATCCACTGATCATCCAGAATCAAATAGCTGGACTCCTCAGGACTGAAACAGGTGTATGGTAAAGGTATGTAAGGTAACCCTAATGTAAAGTGAAATGTACTGAAGTGTCGCTGCTCGGTGGAGCAGTTCATGACACTCTTGACTTTGCAGCAATAAAAGCCTGGGTAGAAAACACGACTTGGACCTTTATGCATGTTGTTTGCTTGCCTCCCCTCTTGCATGCATACATTTCTTCAGGGACTCCAGTTTTATTCCAGTGATATAAAACATACAAGTTAGGTTAATTGGTGACTAAATTGGCCTGAGTGCCCCCGTGATAGACCAGCAACCTGTCCTGGGTATAGCCCAAGTCTTGCCCAATGATTGTTTGAGCTCCCTCTTAAACCTCAACAGGAAGAAAGGTATGGAAAATGAGTGAATGGATGGATGTTAAACAATCCAGAAAACCTTTCAAGAGAAAATCCTCCTGAAAGTTTCACAACATTTTGGAAACTCCCTCGCAAATGCTGTTTGTAATTTGTTGCCAACTGTCACAGCCAAGGGAGATCCAGGTTTTAGGGGCCGCATCAACTTTTCACAGATCACAAGTAAGAATCACTGCACAATTTGTGGCGTGACAGCTGGAGGAAATATTCTTCATCTATACCTCATTTTTCTGGTGTCTGATTTGCTGGCGGCGCCTGTCATTCACCCCAGTGACTGATGCCAAGGGTTAGCATGGCTGCTAACTTTAATTGAAGGGGACAAGGCATGAGGCCTGTCTCCTTATTTAGGGCTCTGAAGTCGAGTTAGCCATAAGGTAAGACTTGATCAGGTGGGCCAAAGATTCAGAGCGGCAGAACGATCAGATAGTAGCTGGGTTAGATGACAGTGACAGAGAGAGCCTCAGACTGAAAATGTGAGAGAGGGTTAAAGAGATTTGATGCAATGGAACGTGATCACAAGGGGAAGTCTGAGCAGCTGATTAAGAGAATTCAGATGGGAACTAATGTTTGATGAAAGGTTGAGTTGAAAAGAAAAGGGAGTTATTGGTATGAGGACAAAGTGAATGTATGATTGAAGACCAGAGAGGACAGTGGAGGGAGCGGGAGCACTGGAGGTCCTCTTGGTTTATCACAGAGATCAAGGTTAAAGCATCGACTGATCTGAATAATATGAAAAGAGCAACATTAGAGGACTGCAGCAACAGACAGAGGAATAAATGTAGAGAGGTGGAAAAAGGGAATCAAGAACACACTTGACACCATTCGTTTAGTGTGAAAGCAATGACGAGGCTGCGATGCCCTGAGCATTTATCAAATGGTTTTTCATTTTTACCAACCAGATATGCTGCCACCATGATGATAAGCCACCACAACAATGTTGCTAAAATTTTGCGCGTGCTCTAAACCATCATCCACCTATCACGAGATGTCACACTTAACAGGGAGCGTTTCATTCTTAATTTGTGCATGAAGACCTTGCAAGACCTTGTAATGAGCATTCACACTCTGGCTATTTGTTACATCATAGCAGCGGATTCGTCTGGAGTAAATCAGACCTAGTTGAGAACTTCAAGCAGGAAAAGACAACTCAAAATTTACAACAAAAAAAATATCATGAACCAAACAAACTTGCCATTATATATTAGGGTTTGGCTTTAGGGTTTGACTTTCTACCACTTATACAAACTTTTGAACCAAGTAACCCTGGACAAGGGCAATTATGGTATCCATGATGATAGGTATCCATGATATCCATTTTTTTTTTGTAATACATTTCCTGAATAAGTTCAGCTAATGTACTGGAAATTCATTCATCTCACAACCTCAGTCATCCCAAGCAAAGTCATTAATTCCCTCTATGAAAATGAACTTTTATGCCCAATATTTCTCAATATTCAATTATTGTGGCACAATGATGAGACGTGATTAGCAGTTGTGAAAAGGAAAATGAGTGGTTGTCCATAATTGATACCAGACTCACCTATTCCCACTAACAATGAGCTTCTTTTTATTCTGTTCTCTTTCCAGCTGCAGTGCTACAGCTGAACTGTGCCTTTGGCTGTGAAAGGATCCCAAGAAGGTGCATTTGTCTTCATTCACACATCATGTTCACTCAAAATAACATCCTACATAGTTGCCCTGTAGCTCTTCCTTCTAACTACTTTTAGTTCAGCTCAAACACCACAGCACTGCAAGCATAAACCCCCACCTTTTTTCTACAAACTTTTCCACAATCACGCTGCTAAAAGTTATTTTATCTGTAGCTCCACGTTGAATCCAATTCTCTTTCTACTACTCACAAGAGAGTATATTACGTTTCTTGTTCTTTAAACCACTTAGACACAACTGCATGTACACACAAATATAAACAACAAACACACAAATAAAGTTACATATCCACACACTTGTATGCATGCATACTCTCAAAAAAATATGCACAAACACAAGCATACGCACTTCCCATCTACACTTCTAATCTGCAAGTAATGAGGTCAGTGCTCTCATTAGAGCTGAGAGAAAAGGGGGGAGGGTTTGGAAGAGAGAAAAAATGAGGGATGAGAGACGTCGAGGGCAACAAAGAAAATCCCATGTCGTGTTTTCCTGGTGGAGGTCATGGTATTTATGTGTATGATTAGCTGATCAACTCATTTGCAAGACACAGTCCTCTTTGTGTAGCAACCACACTTTCACACGTACTGTATGTAACCAACTCTGTTTATATAAGGATGTCAAAATATTCAGAGTGAGTATGTAAATCACAATGTGTGGGACTTGCTCTGTAACTGTTATGTTTTTTGATATTCCTTTGTTTGAATTATAATGTAAACTTGTAATTATAGAATTTATGTTAATTATTTTCAGAGCCTTATCTTACCGGATCCAGGACGGGTGAAATGAGCAGGTGTTTTCCCCAGAGAAACTGACGGTCCACATCCCAGGTGACAGGATCAGAGTAGAACCTTGAGAGAGATAAATAACATTTTGCATTTATTTACCCTGACTTAAACATAATATTTATAAAAATAAAATATAAATATCAAATTTGGTTGACAGTATCATGATTATGCTTGAGCTGTTTTAGACGATGAACACAAACACTCTACTTCTAATAAAATCCAAATGTAAAATTGGACTCTCTAATTCTACATGAGCTCAGTTGAAGTTTTAGGTCATTTTCCTGTGGAGAAAAGTGTTTTACTAAGTGTTTATTATATACCTGCACAACATTAGAGGGTCAATTTAAATGTCTGTGATATTTTATCTGTTATGGCCACCTGAGCAGAGCGTCTGAAATCTGACTGATTTCTGACAATATCAGACATCTGGACAAGTTTCACTCATAACAGTATATATATATATATATATATATATTATTTATTGCCAAGTTTGATTGTTTATACTGACACTAACTCTGAACTTGTACAGTGTCTCAACAGATCAGCTCAGCAGGGCCGCCGCGGTCTGACTGACAGGACAACGTACCTTACAATCATATCGGTCACGTGTTTTCACCAGCAGCAAACATTTTCCAGCAGTAAACAGACTAATGATCTGTCTAAAGATAATATTTGTGGTAATATGCACCAAAACAAATGTAAAAAAAAGAAAAGTCGACACATAAACTGGGTCAAGAACTGATGCAATAAAATCACTGTGCAGCCGTCTGACATACAAAAAGACTGTAAATGAAACACAGACTAAATGAACCCAGTTAAAAAGAATTCCAGCTTCTCAGACAGCAGCTGCAGTACAGCTCAGTGGAAGAGGATGATGTGATTGTTGTATTTGCATCGCAAAGGCTGAATCTTTGTTGACCCTTAGTGAACTCAGAGAAGGATTTTACAAAGATTTTGTAGGCTTCACGGATCCTAGTGAAGAACTACTTCCATCCTTCAGGTACTAAAAGTCAACCATCAGACTGAACAACAGCTTCGTCCCCACAGCAATCAGCGCAATAAATAACTAAAATTTGTGTGATGTTTCTGTTTGAGAGAAGAACGTTTTGTCTCCCACAGCCATTAGTGCAATAAATTATCTATCAGTGTAATAAATTACCTAACACTTGCACCTCACTTCACCTTGAAAAACCAAACATAAACATATTTTGATTTGGGAGACTAGCTCTCTCACAAGAGTCCTGATTTCTGCTTGGATTCCTAAAGCACTCCATCAAAGCTTCTGCTGTAAAGCCCTTTACAAAAAGAAAAACCCAAAACAGGGGATACTCTTAACACAGTAGTCCAAAAGTGATAAGAAGTCCAGTATTATTTTAAACAGAAAACTGAAATTGGGCCTGTATTGGCTTGTTCACATCAGATGTTTGCCACAACCCTTCGTAATGTCTGGTTCATTCAGAACTCGGTAAATGAAAACAGGGATCCTTGTTTGTGCACTTGGACAATGTTGTTATGATACCAGGAAATCTGTGACTTTCATGAGCTGAAATGTCAAACTTTTTTAAACAGGCCATTCCATACACATTTCAGGACTTTGTGGTTATTTCTTAAGTATTAACCAGTAATATGAAACATTTTATATCTAAAAAAACGTCAGGAAACACTTATTAACAGACCTTTCAATTTGCCTGTATTAAAATTCGGCTCGTTCCGTCAGGCCTTGAGCAGCAGCTCGTTCATATTCATTATTCGAATTTGCTGGACTCAGATTGGCTAACAAACTAGCCTATCAGAGCAAGATATACTGTTTCCTGCCCCGCTGCGCATGGTAACATCAGACGTTCTCTCTTCCTGTTTGTTACGTCTTATGCTACAGCTTTTAGCCAGCAGCATGCTAGGTGTGGTTTAAATTGTGGGAGCTGCTGAATACTAATGACCAAAGGAGTTGTGACGAAACAAGTACCAGCCGTTCAAACTTGGGTGTTATCGCCACCTGCGTAGTTTGAGAGATTAAAACTGAAAGAGAAGTTATGTACCTGTTTTCACACCCACTATGAAGGTAAGAACACCTGTGGAGCTGAAATATTCAACAGAAACCTCAGAAAAACTGTTTTAATGGAAGGGCCTCTTTAAGACCTTTGAAAGCTCACTGTTATTCAAAGTTAAATAGAAAAAAGAAAAATTCCAGTTGTTCTAAAATTTCTAACATTTTTATGAAATGAGCAAACTGCTTTCTTACAACAGTTTTTTTTTTTTTTGCCAGGTCAAAGTAAATATTTTGGGATCAAAAGTTCACAAAGATTTATTTTACCTAAACGTATTAATCTGACTAAAATTGTCTTTATTTATTTATTTATTTATTTATTTATTTATTTATTTATTTATTTATT
>SSNP01000102.1:1281712-1305417 GCA_006937955.1 Pachypanchax playfairii
TGGAGTAAATCAGACCTAGTTGAGAACTTCAAGCAGGAAAAGACAACTCAAAATTTACAACAAAAAAAATATCATGAACCAAACAAACTTGCCATTATATATTAGGGTTTGGCTTTAGGGTTTGACTTTCTACCACTTATACAAACTTTTGAACCAAGTAACCCTGGACAAGGGCAATTATGGTATCCATGATGATAGGTATCCATGATATCCATTTTTTTTTTGTAATACATTTCCTGAATAAGTTCAGCTAATGTACTGGAAATTCATTCATCTCACAACCTCAGTCATCCCAAGCAAAGTCATTAATTCCCTCTATGAAAATGAACTTTTATGCCCAATATTTCTCAATATTCAATTATTGTGGCACAATGATGAGACGTGATTAGCAGTTGTGAAAAGGAAAATGAGTGGTTGTCCATAATTGATACCAGACTCACCTATTCCCACTAACAATGAGCTTCTTTTTATTCTGTTCTCTTTCCAGCTGCAGTGCTACAGCTGAACTGTGCCTTTGGCTGTGAAAGGATCCCAAGAAGGTGCATTTGTCTTCATTCACACATCATGTTCACTCAAAATAACATCCTACATAGTTGCCCTGTAGCTCTTCCTTCTAACTACTTTTAGTTCAGCTCAAACACCACAGCACTGCAAGCATAAACCCCCACCTTTTTTCTACAAACTTTTCCACAATCACGCTGCTAAAAGTTATTTTATCTGTAGCTCCACGTTGAATCCAATTCTCTTTCTACTACTCACAAGAGAGTATATTACGTTTCTTGTTCTTTAAACCACTTAGACACAACTGCATGTACACACAAATATAAACAACAAACACACAAATAAAGTTACATATCCACACACTTGTATGCATGCATACTCTCAAAAAAATATGCACAAACACAAGCATACGCACTTCCCATCTACACTTCTAATCTGCAAGTAATGAGGTCAGTGCTCTCATTAGAGCTGAGAGAAAAGGGGGGAGGGTTTGGAAGAGAGAAAAAATGAGGGATGAGAGACGTCGAGGGCAACAAAGAAAATCCCATGTCGTGTTTTCCTGGTGGAGGTCATGGTATTTATGTGTATGATTAGCTGATCAACTCATTTGCAAGACACAGTCCTCTTTGTGTAGCAACCACACTTTCACACGTACTGTATGTAACCAACTCTGTTTATATAAGGATGTCAAAATATTCAGAGTGAGTATGTAAATCACAATGTGTGGGACTTGCTCTGTAACTGTTATGTTTTTTGATATTCCTTTGTTTGAATTATAATGTAAACTTGTAATTATAGAATTTATGTTAATTATTTTCAGAGCCTTATCTTACCGGATCCAGGACGGGTGAAATGAGCAGGTGTTTTCCCCAGAGAAACTGACGGTCCACATCCCAGGTGACAGGATCAGAGTAGAACCTTGAGAGAGATAAATAACATTTTGCATTTATTTACCCTGACTTAAACATAATATTTATAAAAATAAAATATAAATATCAAATTTGGTTGACAGTATCATGATTATGCTTGAGCTGTTTTAGACGATGAACACAAACACTCTACTTCTAATAAAATCCAAATGTAAAATTGGACTCTCTAATTCTACATGAGCTCAGTTGAAGTTTTAGGTCATTTTCCTGTGGAGAAAAGTGTTTTACTAAGTGTTTATTATATACCTGCACAACATTAGAGGGTCAATTTAAATGTCTGTGATATTTTATCTGTTATGGCCACCTGAGCAGAGCGTCTGAAATCTGACTGATTTCTGACAATATCAGACATCTGGACAAGTTTCACTCATAACAGTATATATATATATATATATATATATTATTTATTGCCAAGTTTGATTGTTTATACTGACACTAACTCTGAACTTGTACAGTGTCTCAACAGATCAGCTCAGCAGGGCCGCCGCGGTCTGACTGACAGGACAACGTACCTTACAATCATATCGGTCACGTGTTTTCACCAGCAGCAAACATTTTCCAGCAGTAAACAGACTAATGATCTGTCTAAAGATAATATTTGTGGTAATATGCACCAAAACAAATGTAAAAAAAAGAAAAGTCGACACATAAACTGGGTCAAGAACTGATGCAATAAAATCACTGTGCAGCCGTCTGACATACAAAAAGACTGTAAATGAAACACAGACTAAATGAACCCAGTTAAAAAGAATTCCAGCTTCTCAGACAGCAGCTGCAGTACAGCTCAGTGGAAGAGGATGATGTGATTGTTGTATTTGCATCGCAAAGGCTGAATCTTTGTTGACCCTTAGTGAACTCAGAGAAGGATTTTACAAAGATTTTGTAGGCTTCACGGATCCTAGTGAAGAACTACTTCCATCCTTCAGGTACTAAAAGTCAACCATCAGACTGAACAACAGCTTCGTCCCCACAGCAATCAGCGCAATAAATAACTAAAATTTGTGTGATGTTTCTGTTTGAGAGAAGAACGTTTTGTCTCCCACAGCCATTAGTGCAATAAATTATCTATCAGTGTAATAAATTACCTAACACTTGCACCTCACTTCACCTTGAAAAACCAAACATAAACATATTTTGATTTGGGAGACTAGCTCTCTCACAAGAGTCCTGATTTCTGCTTGGATTCCTAAAGCACTCCATCAAAGCTTCTGCTGTAAAGCCCTTTACAAAAAGAAAAACCCAAAACAGGGGATACTCTTAACACAGTAGTCCAAAAGTGATAAGAAGTCCAGTATTATTTTAAACAGAAAACTGAAATTGGGCCTGTATTGGCTTGTTCACATCAGATGTTTGCCACAACCCTTCGTAATGTCTGGTTCATTCAGAACTCGGTAAATGAAAACAGGGATCCTTGTTTGTGCACTTGGACAATGTTGTTATGATACCAGGAAATCTGTGACTTTCATGAGCTGAAATGTCAAACTTTTTTAAACAGGCCATTCCATACACATTTCAGGACTTTGTGGTTATTTCTTAAGTATTAACCAGTAATATGAAACATTTTATATCTAAAAAAACGTCAGGAAACACTTATTAACAGACCTTTCAATTTGCCTGTATTAAAATTCGGCTCGTTCCGTCAGGCCTTGAGCAGCAGCTCGTTCATATTCATTATTCGAATTTGCTGGACTCAGATTGGCTAACAAACTAGCCTATCAGAGCAAGATATACTGTTTCCTGCCCCGCTGCGCATGGTAACATCAGACGTTCTCTCTTCCTGTTTGTTACGTCTTATGCTACAGCTTTTAGCCAGCAGCATGCTAGGTGTGGTTTAAATTGTGGGAGCTGCTGAATACTAATGACCAAAGGAGTTGTGACGAAACAAGTACCAGCCGTTCAAACTTGGGTGTTATCGCCACCTGCGTAGTTTGAGAGATTAAAACTGAAAGAGAAGTTATGTACCTGTTTTCACACCCACTATGAAGGTAAGAACACCTGTGGAGCTGAAATATTCAACAGAAACCTCAGAAAAACTGTTTTAATGGAAGGGCCTCTTTAAGACCTTTGAAAGCTCACTGTTATTCAAAGTTAAATAGAAAAAAGAAAAATTCCAGTTGTTCTAAAATTTCTAACATTTTTATGAAATGAGCAAACTGCTTTCTTACAACAGTTTTTTTTTTTTTTGCCAGGTCAAAGTAAATATTTTGGGATCAAAAGTTCACAAAGATTTATTTTACCTAAACGTATTAATCTGACTAAAATTGTCTTTATTTATTTATTTATTTATTTATTTATTTATTTATTTATTTATTTATTTATTTATTTATTTATTTATTTATTTATTTATTTAGTTTTTCACATTGATACAATTACACATAGCAGATAGGGCCTTTTACAACTCGCCAACTTTTATGTCTACACTTTCCGATTACAAAAAAAGTTGGTAATAAACATATTTAAGATGTTTTATGGCCTAAAAATTGAGATGATCAAATGGAAGTTAAATTTTTATGTGCTTTAAAACCCTGGGTACCATTTTGTGTTATTACACTTGCTTTTATGATCCTTCTCAAATAAGAAAAAATATCTTCTACACCACAACAGCCTCCTCATATATAAGAGGAAAATAATTTTGAGCAAAATGTCCAAACATAACCTGAATGCCTTTTCTATAGATAAACCCTGGAAAAAAGTCTATTTTCCAATGTTATTTTTAGGCTCTTCTCACATGTAGGTTTCTTTGACAAATCATCAAAAGTAACTGTTCAATAATTTACTGTTATAATAGTGTTATCAGGCCTTAAGGCACACCACATAGTGTAAAATAGTTTAACTTTATTGTATTTTTTCCCTAAAGGTCATATTTATTGCTGCAATAACTTCAGAAAGGAGTGAGTCTGTGTGCATGTCATGTGATTCAAACATTTTTGGTTTATCAGAAGAAGGATTTATTTCTGTAGAAGCTTTTTGTGAGGAAACTCTTTTAACAAGTAAAATTAAATATGGAGAGCTGTTAGTGAACAAGTGAGAAAAAATACACATTATTAGTGGACATAGCAGTTTTTACCATTCACTATAATTACAGTGTCCTATGAAAAAAGTAGCATAAATAAAGTATTTTTCAAGGAATGTGAATATTAGAATGTGAAAATTGATTTGATGTTAATATTTGGAGCATTCTAAGTTCAGTTTTGGTTGGTGTTAGGATCAGAGTGTAACAAAAACCACCGAATCGCCCATGTGAATCAATACCGTAAGGATTCACCTCGGTATAATAAATGACTTACTCATGCAGGATGGGGCGTACAACTGTCTCCCCAGTGGTGTGGGCTTTGTAGAGGAGTGTGTAGAGGTAAGGTAGGAGAGTGTAGCGTATCCTGAGGTAATGTTTGGCGCTCTCCACCAGTGTTGAGTTAGCACCGTATGCAGCTGGATCCTGAGGCTGGAAACAGAAAAAAAAAAAAAAAGATTAAAGGGTTACAGTTGATAAATGAGAGTGGATGGCTAAAAGAAAACAAAGATTTGTCTTTATTCTACAGGGACAAAAATGTGAAATAAATGAATTCACAAAAGAAACAACTTGTTTGAATAAGATTTAGAAGAAACTGGGTGGGGAGATGAGTGAATCGGAGTCATAGGCAAACCAAAAAGGCAGAAAGGAACAACTTTTTTCTATCATAATTTTTTTTAGATGGATAAGTGGACGTTAACCTCATTCATAATGAATACAATAAAAAAAGATAACCTTTACATAGGACTAATCTAAAAGCAGATTTAGCAAAGAAAGAGAAAGAAACTGAGGTATGATTTGATTTCCATTATATGAGCGAGAGGGTGATTAGCTGCTAACAGGCTGACTTCTCTCATCTAGCCAATCATTTATGCCCCCGGCACCTTTGTGAGTCTGATGAGAACTCGTTTGAGTGTGTCATTGTCTGTGTGTGTGTGTTTGGTTTGGGTAGTGTGGGCACTTGATGAGTGCAATGATTAGGGCAAAGCAAAGGTCACACATTAGCTGTCTTGTTTAGTAGAAATTGTACATAAACTTCCAGATCATCTTCTTCTTGTCCTCGAGCAAGTGCTAATCCTGCCATTTCCCTCCCAAACATGCACTCACAGAAAGCCCACATCTTAATGTCGATTAATGTTAGAGCATCAGCTCTCAGTTTGTCAGAGGGACTTTTCTCCAAATATGTTTGTATCAGCCACAACATAAACACAGATACAGCCTCAGCAGCCACTTTCAGCTTCTCTGTGACATTAAGCCACTTATTTAACTAGTGACATTTATGTTGAGCTTGTTAACAATAAACATTATTGTTATCATAGCTTTTATTACCAGACATGTTGCTATTTATCCTGCTGAAATGAGATTGGATTTGTTTTTCTACTATAGAAAATACTTTACATATACGTATGACTTACTTGGCTATTTGCTCTCGTCGGAAATGTTCCACTCATATCTTAGCAACTGTAACTCAGAAGGGCAAAGCTGTTTGGTTATATAGGTTTGTGAGGCCACTTGTATGAAGAAAGATTGTTCTTTTTCAGATTGTTTTTGTTGTTGTTTTCTAATCCAAGTCTATCAAAAAAAATCACCACTTAACCAAGAACAATGTGGTATTTACTTGGTTAAAACTTGAAACTCAGGGACAAAATTGAATTCAATAAAAGCTTAGAAAAAAAGCCAATTTTTCCTTCTCATATACCTGATAACAAAGTTGTTTTTCTTCCTTACAAATTCCCGAAGTAAAATGCAACAAGAGTCTTAAACAGGTCTGAAACCTCCTTTCCACCAAAAGCGTCAGCAGTTTTGCGTTTTGCTCATGCAATCAGCTGCGCGTCCTTTCCCACCGCGAGCGCTTCAGATGCATATCACTCACGTAAATCCAGCTGGTTCATCACTACACACACCAAAAAGCAAGGAGGAAGACGATAATGTATCCAGAAGGTATGTAGCTTATTTTCACACCAACTACAGACTTCAAACCCATCACAGGTACTGCATTTTTTTGTAGTCTCACAAACGAAAATCCGTACGTGTCCTTTTATTTTAAAATTTCTGGGTAGTTTACTTTTTAAGAACGCCTGATTTCCTCTCTGGTCCAAATTTAACTGCTGAGTTTGATGGATTTTAGAAGTGTACCGTGTAAAAAATAGAACTGCCGAGTAATGCCCGCGACACTACGCTGAGACGCGTCTGATTCGCACTG
This sequence comes from Pachypanchax playfairii, assembly GCA_006937955.1. Taxonomy (NCBI): domain Eukaryota; kingdom Metazoa; phylum Chordata; class Actinopteri; order Cyprinodontiformes; family Aplocheilidae; genus Pachypanchax; species Pachypanchax playfairii. The sequence continues at coordinate 1,288,356 of SSNP01000102.1, forward strand.
CTTCGAACCCAGTGGAAATGGTCCCATTGACTTTAATGGCGGCTATCAGCCGCATATTATGTGTCACTAATGTTAAGCGTCTGTTGCGCGTCCAGTGGAAAGGAGGGGTGAAACTTAAAAAAACTGAAAGTGCTAATTTCACCATCTCTCTTCCATTAAATACTGTTAAATAGAGTTTATCTTTTTGAGTTACTTCTTCAAAATAGAAAATTCTTTTTGGAAATGAGGCTGAACTATTTCAGTTTTTCCTATGTTCTATGAAAATGTATGGAAAGTATAAAGAAGAACACAGTAAATAGAATTAAAGCACTAAGTTGCACCCTAATTCTTAAAAAGGGCAAACCTCTTTTGAATAGAACTCATGCACAGCAAAAAAAAATGTTACATATCTCACGGCTTTGAAGAAAAAATGTGCTGTGTACCATAATGTATAAAAAATGGAACGCATGAATTAGCTGATGAACTTTAAGCTCAATGAGTAAACTGATCACTGCATTTGAAACACATCTTATTAATAACTTGAGCCATATAAAGCTAATCCTTGAAATGAAATGATGGGAAACTGCACACAGTGCTTTATTAAAAAATATGTATGCTAGTTTCAATACAAAAAAAACTGAGCTGACATAGGCAGCCTAAGCTACTTATACTATTAATGTAATTTCACTGCTGAAAATTCCATGTGTTTATTGCAAAAATAGGATGAGAAAACTATAAAATTATTATGTTTATATTGTCAGTTTAAATCTAAACATTACTCTGATGTCATTCTTGGTCAAAATTAAAAGGAGCCTCCTCAGAGGGGGCAGATACACTACATTCTAAATTAATGATGCACAACAGCATCGTACACCAGAGATCAAGCCTTTCCTACAATATTCTATCATTGTTAAGCTTGTTTATTTTTTGTAATCTTTTTTTATGATCATTATTTGAAGTCATCAGCACAATCATTAGCACATGACTTTTACAGATTCACTGTTTTCTGCTCCTGTTACTGAGCCAGATCATTTGGATCAGATCAGCAATAGGAACTGGCTCTTTTGGCTCCCCAATGTCTTGTCATCTGGTCTCACTTATGCCTTGTATAATTAAGCCAAATTTATCAAGGTTTTAAGCAGCAATTGGCGCGTGTGTGTCTCCATTACTCAAACAATCCAGCATATTTTTCATTAAACTTCATAATTACCAGGGTGCCATTACACTGAGTCGGGTGAGGAGCCCTATTATGTGCATACAGAGCACTTCTAGTGTCTTTTCAGCCAAACGTTGAGCTACCTTTTGACATCGAAATGGTTTAATCCCAGTCGTTTGTCATGAGCAACTGACAGCGCATGATCAGGATCTAAACATCAAGCAGTGCAGTGAAAGAATCCTCTCATTAGTTTTCCATTTTTAAAATTTATGATTATTTAATAAGAACTACATAAAAATGACTGTCTGATGGGAGCCAGCTTGCATCATTCATGTAAAAAAATATATATATCCTAGAACTGACTCAGTTTGGACCAACGTATCCAGCCAGGCTCTCAGCTGGAGCTGAGATGATACAGGTAGAGAGATAATTTTCTCCAGTCCATCTGTTGTCTGTGGAGGCCGTCTCAGCTGAAACCATCCTGATATTTTACAACGTACTGGCTGTGCATCCAACATATGGCACGTCACATTATGCTAATCTGACATATTTTTAGCATTGCTGCTGTGTTTTACTTAAGACTGAAATCTTTAAACGTTGGTGTGAAGCCATATTTTAATTCAGGTTCAGACACTTAGGTCCCCAAAGCAGCCATGGTTTTTAACAGCTCACTTTCATAGTTTTAAAGCTAAAGTCAGAGGTCCCACTGCTCCCATTTTATAAAGCAATTGTACCAGTATTGGTGTGATGACAACCTCTATGGACAAAAAAAAGTAGTTTATGGTTTTAACCATTCTGAGTTTACAGCACCTTTATAGTGTTATGAAATAAAGGGTCTACCCTGCAGCGCTTTAGTCCAAACAGGGACCCTGTGATACATAAATCTAAAAGTGACAGTCTAATATAGGAACTGGGGGAGAGTATTTCTTTACAGTACCTTGTAGCCCTGAGCGTTGTGGTTTCGACTGAAGGGATAGAAGGCGCCCACCTGCATCCAGCGACGACACAACTCTTCAGATGAGTCGTCAAAGAACCCACAGATGTCAGCGCCAATCTGAAACACACAAGAAAATGACGGGTTGATTTTTTGCTGGAATCATAGAGCGGGAATACCATTTGACAAACTCTGAGTTATATACTCTTTAAATGGTGTAAACTCTCAGTTTAAGATATTAAAATGAAATACCCAAATCTGAAATTAGGACTGCTGGAGACTTAAGAGAAAAGAGAAACTAATGTGATAACTTCTCATGACTGCATTTTAAACATACTCCATCCAGATTAGTATTTATGGTAGGAGTTGGATGTGAACAATACATTTTAGTTGGATTAATTAAAAATGGAGTCCAAGAAAGAGATGCCAGTCAGAGGCCAGTTGACAGAAAGTGCCTTCTTTCTATTGTTTACAGCTGGCCACATTTTACATCAGCCTCAATGAGCAGGAATCAATCCAAATCTCATTTCTTCCTCTTCTTTTCTTTGTTTGTGAATGCATGCATGTGTGTGTGTGTGTGTGTGTGTGTGTGTGTGTGAGTTCTGAGGAAACTAAAATCTGCTTGACAGGGTCCCACCAGGAGTAGTTGGCATCTGTAAGACCCCCCTCTGGTGTGCACAGCTGGAAGACTGTGTGTGCAGTTTGTGTGTGCAGCTGACTTCCTGTTGTTTTCTTACTGCTGTTTGCACTCTGTGCAGTGAAGGAAAAACATACAATGGCTGTGAATTTCCTTCTGATTGTGACGGCATGTCAGCAAAGGAGTATTCTTCCAAACATTTTAACACATTTTATTCCATACGCACCATTTTTGCTGACCCTCATTTTCAATGCTTATGTCTAAATCCGATTTACAATTAAATCCTGTTCACAAAGGATAAAAAGAAACCAGTACTGAAACGCCAATATACTATATACAATACTATCAGGGGACTTTTTTTTTCAATTTGTATATTTTGCATTGTGTATATTTTATATAAATGCATTCATGTCCTCTGGCAGACTTTCTAATGTACTTTATCACTTAGTTTTGGTCATCGGTGAAGGTCCTAGGTGTCTAACTTGGTCATCATCTTTAGTCTGAGGTTAGAAATTTTTCAGTTTAACAGTCTTTAATGTGACTTGTTACCCATACTCGGATGGTGGGGATGATGGTGTAACCCAGCTAACATGTCATACTGACTCCCCTGTGAAGCACTATCCTTGTTGTATCACATCAGTATGTAGATGTGATGAAAGATTCCTCCTGCTGATGACGCAACACTGGGTCCAAAGTTGTTTTTTAGTCTGTCTGGTTTCCATCTTATTCTTTTCTCCTTTTCTTTCCCTGGATTTGCTCATTTAGAAGGATTCCAATAATATTAACATTGCTGCTCCAGTGCTGTCCAGTTCATCACAATGTTCTCGTTCCTCAACACCTGACACTCATTATGCACCTAATTTGGTGAAGATTGGCTGGAAACCGGTTTGTACATCTGGGCTTATGTTCCAAAGGTGGGTCATGAAACTACCAGGCCAGCTCACCAGCTTATAGTCAACAAAATACACATAGAGGCAGTCGTAAAAGAAAGGAGTGATCCCAAGAAGAAAAACAAGTAATTTAAAAAACACCAAGGGCTGAAAAAAGAAACCAACATTGGGGACAGTAAACGCCTCAGAGGTACCAGTGGTTATCAGAGCCCTTTGGTGCTGTGACCTCCATACTGGGAAAGTGACTTCAACAGATTCCCTGAACAACCTCAGAGATTTCTGTTCAGTGCAGTTCCAGGAACAGCTAAGAGCTTATGAAATGTTTACATCTATGTATATAAAAATATATAAGAAATGATTCATAGTTTTTATTTAAAAAAAAACAAATAAAAAAAATGTGTTATTTAACTGTTTTGCTAAACAGGTTGTGCTTTCACCTTATTGAACCATTTGCACAGCCGATCATTTGATTTGCAGGTAGCAAGTCTACCAGCTAACAAAGTAAAATAGTAATTCAGCTATAATTTTTGGATCATTGTGAATTAAAATGTTACATAACCCTCCATAAACATAAACAACATATGTTTTTTCACCCACTCTATCACTATAAGATAAGATCATTCCAGTCTGAACTGATACTCACATAGGGAATTCCAAAAAGGCCAAACTCCAGCATACCATCAATGGCCCATTTGATGTCATTCCAGTTGGCACCATTGTCCCCCAACCAGTGTCCTGAATATTTTCCCACACCTGGAAAGGAAGAGCGTGTGAGCATCAGGGTCCGATTTGACCCGAACACACGCTGCAGGGCTCTGTGAAGTATAGAGGAAGCAGTAGAGGACGGGGGGGGGGTTGGGTCACAAAAAGATAAAAAGGACACAGGAGGACACAGAGACGGGGGGGGGGGTGGCATATGAAAGGGAAGAAAAATATCAAGCGCACACATTTAGAAACAAAGGTTTATACACTCGATCAGACTTGTCCTTTTTCTTGCTGTATGTTATTGTTTAGCTTGAAGGAAATCGAAACTGAATTGATCTTCATGACAATGCAAAGGCCTGCTGATGTTTATAAAATGTATCTTCGTCCAATAATGCATTTTAATTAGAGGATGAAAAGAGCAAAATGGGCAAGAAAGTGAAAAGAAGACAAATGAAATATGAGCTGGGTTCAAAATAAAGGAAGTGATTCAGCAAAAATTCTTGAGAGGTGCTTTTGGTCTCAAGTGGTCTTTGTGTGTGTGTGTGTGTGTGTGTGTGTGTGTGTGTGTGTGTGTGTATTTCTGACCTCCTGAGGACCAGTTTCCTGACTTTTACTATCTTTCTGGGGTCCGAGGGTTCTTGTGGGGACCGAAGCCTGGTCCCCATGAGGGGGACTCCCCTTTTTAGGGTTAGGGGTTAGGTTTATAGGTATGGTGTGAATAGAGTTTTAGTTAGTCTTAGGGTTAGTTATAGATCAGTAATGGTTAAGGTTAGGAAAAGGGTTTGGGTTAGGTATAAATCTAGTTACTAAAATCAATGGAAGTCAATGGACGGTCCCCATAAGGATAACAAAACACACTTGTGTGTGTGTGTGTGTGTGTGTGTGTGTGTGTGTGTGTGTGTTAGAGAGAGAGATACTCCATATAACATATATGCCATATTTGTAATTCTACCCATATGTTGGTTTGGACTTCCAAATGAATTTACTTTAAATTCAGTTATGAAATATAAAAGATAAGTAAATATGGTGCTTATTTCAAACTAAAATAGTGTTAGATAATCTTGTTGGGGGGGATCTCAATCAGACTGAGATCTGTGGAGTTATGGGGTCTGGTCAACAACCTAAGCTCCTAAGCTCTTTATTGGGTTTTATAGTTTTTGTCTCTTTTTTTTTGTTTGTTTGTTTTTTACTTCCAGTCTTTTTCTGGCTCATCATCCTGCAGAGGAACATCAGAGCCATTAGGGAGTATCTTTTTCCATCCTGGGTGTTCTTTGGGTTTAACATTAAACTTTATGCAGGAAAGCAGTAAACCAGCTTCTTTCCTCGTATATCAGTTAATGGAGCTTTTACCAGAACAAACAATAAACATTCACTTGTTTGCTTTTTATTAGACCAGATTTTGATAGTTCATCTTTTCTTTATTGTTGATTTTTTCTTTATTTAAAATCAAGAGGAAATAAAGACTAGATTTAATAAGATATCGCAGCATGCAGCCAAGTCTTCCGTTAAGTAATAAATGTCACACAATATCTGCATAATGTGTGAACCTAAGAATCCCCCTAAAATATTTCATTGTTAAAAGATAATGACTTTTGTTTAATTAATCAATTAGTCAGTAGATAAACGGTGTTAAAATGATCAGCTCCAGTAGATAAAATAAAATACTTTGGTAAATCCTGTTTCAGCAGCTGTACACCTTATTATCATTTATCAGCACACAGCAGCAGAAACAAGCCAAAATAATGAATTATACTAAATACTATTTTTGTGTGTGTCTTATCTATTAGCATAGATAGAATACAGAATAAAGACTTACTTGGCAGTTGTCTTCACATTACTTATGGAATCATGTACAAACTGACAGGATTTTTAAGTATAAAAGGCCAATTATTTGTCATCAGGCGTCTGCGCGTATGTGCTGGAGCTATGATTGGCAGATATCCATGATCCATATGAATTTCCACGCTTCAGTGATTATGCCTTATGCTCACTGTGAAGCCCCTTTGTAGGTTTGTGAACATAATGGGCCATTAAACAGTACCAGTGCCAGACCCAGATGAGAAATTCAAGCACCCTGGGAACTGGGCTCATTAAAACATATTTCTGCACATGGAATCCAACTTCCTTTTTTTTTTTTTTTATACAAGAGTTATAGCCCAAGATTTAGAGCGGGGCATATATCAGTGCAGTGCAATGAACTGACAAAACTTCTGCATGCCAGCTGTGTTTCAAGGCCACTGCTCAGTAAGCTCTGATTCTAAACTCGATTCTGAATTTTGTGTGCGCTACACTGTTTTCAGACCGCACGTTGCATTGTGAGTTTGCCAATGCCTCATTGCACTGAGGAGGCTGCAGTGAGTTGGCTTCCATATAACAAGCTGGCCAAACTGCTTCTGTCACTGATTATAGATGCACTCACTTTTCAGTAGCCAGCACCATCGAGTAGCCGTATAGACTGTGGACATCATAGTGGTTCCCCCAGGCCTGTTTGGCATCCATACAAAGGGTCTTACTGTACATCACCTCATCCAAAATCTCTGGAGAGGAGAGAGAGAGAAAAGATAAAGGAAGTGAAGAGATGGAGTAAAGATAGCAGAAAATCTGGAGTGAATGCAAAATAAATAGTGGAGTGAAAGGTAAGGAGCAATAGGGGAAATGAAGACGAGAGGGACACTGAAGTGAGGCCATGATATACACAGCAAAATAAAAAAAGGAAGGAGGGAGGCCTGAGAGAAGAAAAGGAGGATGACTAAGGAGAAGTGCAGAAAAAAGTACATTTTCAGAGGAGTATGCGTTTTCCAGTTTTGATCATATTGTCTTGGGATATTGCTGGAATAAATAACATACAGCAAATAAATAAATAAATCTGCACTACGCATCCCGTTTTTGTTTATTTATTGATTGATTATTTTTAACTGAGCTATTGTAAATAATTTATCAATATGTGCAAAACGTGACCGAATCATATAAATAAATTATTTAATATTGTTGCTGAGGTGTAACAATTAAGTGTCATCATCTGTCACTTTTGTAATCTAGTACAAGATGAGAAATGCAGTTGGGCTACTCACTTTGGAAGTCATTGAACTCATTTAAGTCTTGCCAGTTACTCCTCAGGATTGCTCAAATGTTTGTTAAACTAGTCAGGATGTGAGTTTTTTTGTCAAATTTGAGGAAAATGCCAAGATTAAGTCATTTGTCAAACAGGAGTCGTAAGTCATAGAGGAATCTTCAGTGAAAGAGCCTAAAAACTTAAAATCCTGCCAACATCAAACTTTTAATCTAGAAAGTAAGTCAATTGAAAAAAGGAAACACCAACAAGAACATAAAAAGAAGTCCAGTGCCTCCAGTTGGTAGGAGTACTGTTGCACTGAGAATCACCATCAATATACCATATTGTGAGCTTCAGTAAACCCAATCTTGAACATAACTCAAAACATAAATAAAATACTCCTGATGTGCATTTCATTATTGAATTAGACCATTAGATATGTCTCACATCTTACACAGAAAAACACCTTACTTGGTGTGTACGGTGGGTAGTTGAGGTTGTTATCAGCACAACCCTTATTTGATCCTTTCTTGAAATTTGCCACCTCGTTCATGTCCTAAAATGTGCAAAAAAAAAAGACCTTTTAATGAGCAAATTATTTTGTTAATTACTTCTCACAGCTGTTTTAAGGATGTATGATCCCTTTTACAAAATGATACAGGAGATTGCATCTATCTCCCGTGTTGATTTCATTTATAATAAGTTGAAACTGGACAGTGTCTATGTCAGGAAATAGCATTAGTAATGAGTGAGAGTAAAACCAAACTTTTAGCCAGGGAAACATTAACAGTATAGATTTCACTCTTTTTTGTGAGGCTTTTCATTTAATGCTCCAGTATACCCCACCCCCATTTAGAAATTCCGACTCACTATCACAATGAGCATGTTTGTATTTGTCCTCAGAATAATGCCTGATTTAGAATATGTTGCCATCGAACAGCTAATTACCAAGTTCATTTTCTGCTTTTTGAAACTGACTTACAATCCAGAGGGCGTCATGTTTGATCTCCCCGTAGAATCGCTCATACTCATCAACCCACCAATCGATGCAGTTTTGGCTGGTGTAGTCTGGAAACACAGTCTCCCCCGGCCAAACCTGCGAGGGAGGGAACATGAGCTATCTGTTTGTTTACAAGCGTTGCAAACATTTGAAGATAAAACTATAAAAACGTTAGTTTGGCATCACTGAGCAAGCATCCCTAATGACATGATACATTTAATGCTCTTCTCAATTTTGATAAGACTTTCCGATATTAAAACATTTCTTTTTACTGAAAGTGTTAAAATGCATCTGTAACATGTTTTTAACTGCATTCTAACAATGTTAGTGAGCTCCAGGTAATTAAAAAAATAGAAAATCATCTTGAGATCAGAGAATAACAAAGGAAATAGAAACAAGAAAAGGAGAGGTGAACTAAGAGAAAGGGTGAGATTGATGAGGGAGAGCTAGCAAAGGAGAAAGGGGATAAAGAAACAGATGAGCTGAGGAAGAGAATCGAAAAAAAGAAGAAATCGATAATGCAATAGAAATCTCAAGATGTGGCTGTGTATTAGAACTTGTCCTTAATGACATGTATTGAGAAAAATGATTAATCCGTAGAGAGATCCACAGATTTCCTTTATGTGCATTTCAGTGTGTTTGCAATTTTCTGTATGTGAATCCTTCAGTAGAGCACCAAGATATTAAATCTCAAGGTTGTGCCACACTAGCTCTCTCCCACCTTTACTTCTGCTGGCAATCCAGTTTGCAGCAAAGGCAGGAATCACTCTTATGTACGCTCACGTGCATACGAGCAGATTTATGGGCAGATGTTTCAGACAGGGCGGCTTGAAATCCAAGGTCAGAGCTTCCTGATGGACCGTCGCAGATGCTACCTTTCTTTTATGAGTCATTTCTTCCTTTGACTTGAAATTTTGTCATCTTAAAGATTTCTACTGACACTGACAACAAGGCAAACACTTGAAACAAATCTGCTGGCATTTTAAGTCACATGTCTCACTTTGTCTTGTCTCCTTTTTTTGCCATTCTGTCTCTCCCTCCTTTTTTAAACCTGATTCTATGAGACTATTTGCCTACACTTTCAACAAAGTGGCTCTTTTACGTTCACCTTGTCTGTCCCTTTGTTCTATGTACCTGATAATTTGTTCTTTTGTTTCATTGTGACTGGATTCCCTTGTAAGTCTCTGTCAGCTACTCTGTAAAACAGAAAGTCGGTCTCTGTGTACATTCTAATCTATTATCTATATTCCCCAGTAATCTATTATTTGTGCCAGTCTGTTGGTCCTTTACATTTCTCTCTGTCATTCACACCTGTAAACCCACACTGACTGTCTTTTCACTCCTAGTTTGCTCATATTACACTTTGCTGCGATTGTAGGAGATAAAAGATTTCAAGAAGATATGCAATTCATACTGAATTGGTATTTGCAGCACTTTTGTTTATGTCCATACTGTGACCATGACGCAAATTTTCTTGATCCACTTTGGTTAAAAAAGTTTTTAGAATTTGTCTTAAAGAGGCCATTTCATACAAATTTCAGGACTTTGTGGTTATTTCTTAAGTATAAACCAGTAATATGAAACATTTTATGTCTAAAAACGTCAGGAAACACTGATTAACAGAGCTTTCAATCTGTCTGCATTTAAATTTGGCTGGTTCCGGCTCCTTCCGTCAGGCTCCTTCGTCAGCAGCTCGTTCATTTTCATTATTCAAATTTGCTGGACTCTGATTGGCTAACAAACTAGCCTATGAGAGCAAGGTATACCTTTTCCTGCCCCACTGTGCATGGCAACGTCGGACGTCGTGTCTTCCTGTTTGCTATGTCTTATGCTACAGCTTTTAGCCAGCAGCATGCTAGGCGTGGTTTCAACTGCGGGAGCTGCTGAATACTAACAAACAAAGGAGTTGTGATGAAACAGATACAGGCCATTCGAACTCAGGAGAACTCGGGTGTTAAAGCCACCTGCGTAGTTTGAGAGATTAAAACTGAAAGAGAAGTTGTTGACCTATTTTCACACCCACTATGAAGGTAAGAACACCTGTGGAGCTAAAATATTTAACAGAAACCTTAGAAAAACCATTTTTAATGGGAGGGCCTCTTTAATTTCTTTGTAGGTCATTCTTTTTTATGATTACAGCTTTGTCATACTCTAAATGTAACACTCTCTGCTTTGTCTCCAGTCAATCACAACTTATTTTCACAGGTCTTCATCCCCTCCTGAAGTTGTTCACGTTTCTTGCACTGTCTAGCACACAGTAACAAACTCGAGGCAGGTTCCAGATACCTGCAATGTCTCTGATATTATTCTAGGAGAAAATTTGTCTTGCAACCTTTTTGAAATTGTTCAAAATGTCAGCATCAACAGAGTAGGGCCCTGCAACTCATACAAGGAAACTGACAACCCTAGAAAATGTTTCGAGATATTTGGAAACATCCTCACAAATGCAGACCACGATTTGTCATCAGCCTGCTTTACCTCGCTGGTCGAGAAGTGAACTATTTTGTCTGTAATAAAACATTCTATGATTTTACTTACACACTGGAACATATGAACCACCAAGAAAAGCTTTTATCTTTATCTTTGCAAGCAATTAGCTGTTTAAGAAGCAGAATAAATACCAGCCTGCCACTGTATTGCCTCTGTTATTGGTGCAAAGACAGCAAAGGTTGTTCTGAAAAGACCTGACTGTTTTTATAATGAGAGCACATCTTATGAAAATAAACTACAATCAGTTATATTCACACATCCTGTCTGCATGCACAGTTGTAAAGCACAGACAGCCTAGAATAGCACTTCATTTGAAAATTGGTACACACAGATGAACCTGCAGACTGTTTTATTTTTATTTTTTTCCTGTCTGTATCTCACAAAAGCACACACACTCCACACACATTTGCACACCAAATCTGTCATGCGGTGACTCAGAACACTTTAAGATTAAATACTAATGCACAATCAATGCATATGTTTGACCTGGTCATAAACAGCATGAAAAGACGATTAGTGGGGGGACTAGGCCTAATCGTGTGTGTAATCAAAGGCAACACTATAAAAGCACGGGAGCAACATACTTCTGCCCCCCCACCTCGACACTCTGCGGGAAAGAGCCTTTCAAATGTGTGCTCTGTGGGGAAAAAGGATCAGAAATAACATTATGTGTGCTTGATTTTCCATTTGGGAACACAGAACAGATTGATTGAAACTGTGATCTTACAACACAGACACACACATACGGAGAAACATTGAAAATAAATATATTCATGTTGATCTTATATGATCTCCGTGTAATGCAAAGATTTAAACAGGAACCAGGCAAAACATGTGAAAGAACTTCCACACATTTGGTCAGCTGCCCTCACTTACCAGCAGTCCACATAGCAGCTATTACACAACAAGATGTCTCCAGTCCTCCACACACACACACACACACACTTCTGAAGGATTCTGCTACACTCAGGCCAATGCATGGAGACAAAAAACATGCACTTATTTTGAAGCAAATTAGGCCTCTGTGTCTTTGCTTGCTGACAGCAATGAAAATGATGGTGACGGTGAAAATTGTGATTAATTTTCAACCCCCCCCAAAAATATGATTATGTGCATCTGCTTAAATAAATAAGATATTTGCACTTGAAGCTTCCTTAGACATTTTCCATGAGTGTAATAATAATCTATTGTGTAAAACTCAATCAACCTAACAAAGTAATTAACACATTTCTTTTGGCTTACACAAAACAGAAGATTGTTTGTTTTTACCTTGTTTCTGACAACCCCTGAGGGAAGGCTGCAGATGCAACCGAAACATGTCAGAAACAAGGTAAAAACAAACAATGTTTTGTCTAAGCCAAAAGAAACATGTTAATTTGTTTAAATAATGGCCAACATGAACCAGATAAAACGGTCAATCAACCTAACACCTGGTTTGGAGCTGTGCCTCAAAAAGACTTGGGTTGAGTTCTGTAGGATTTTACTCTATTATCAAGCTGCTCTTTTGGTAAAAATGGTAGCTCACCTCTCCTATAAGAGGAGTTTTCCCGTCTGACTCAGTCACCCAAGCATTCTTGGCAGTTCCACGGTCATACGATTCATATGGAGTATTCCCCACCCTCTTACTGGTGGCTATTGCAGGATCCTGGGAACGATGGAAATGCATTCATGAGAATACAGATTGACAAAAATACAACTTTAAGTTGGATTTAGATGGAAAGCAGTGTTTTCAACAAGCCATTATAACAGAGGTTTATTGACCCTTGAATGAAATCTGAACAAGTTCATGTTTAAGTTATGCTTCAATATGCTAAGGGTCCATGTTCAAGGTAAATATTAATGTATCAGGTCATGATTGAATTGGTTAATTTAACCTTCAACCTAATTTTATATGTATAACATTTAAATGTTGGTTAGCATAACATTATCTACCAAACAACAACTGGAAATCATCTCTGTTCAACAATAACTTCAATTCATCCAAAGTATACAGAATGTAAGGTCAGGTGCCTTGAGCAACAATTGGGTGTTTGATTTAGTAATGTCTATAATTCTCATGGTGTTGACTGAACAATAACCACTATTTATTTTTTATTACATTCCATGTTAATAAGGTTTATTATGTATGATTTCACTGAAACTTCCATGTTTTTTCTTTTTTCTGCAGAGGGTTAGGAAATGTGTTTCTTTTATGTTTTTTGTATATTATGCTTATATGAATGAATGGAAACAATAATTGAAACAAAGAAATAACTGTATGTACAGATAAAAATATACTGGAATATTTGATAAAAATGATGGTATACCTCAAGGTTTTATTTTCAGCCCCTTGCAGTTTTATTTTGTTCACTGTTTAATTTGTACCTTTTGTATGATTATTTTATTTATTCAAGAAACATACAATTTTATTAATTTTGACTTTTGGTTTGTTTTGTATTCTTACCAGGATAAGGATGTACCTCTGTCCCTTGTCATGGAGGTATTCAGCAAACTGAGGGAGTTCATTAAACTTGACTTTGTCATACGTGAAATCCTTCTTGTCTTCCATGTAGTCAATGTCAGTGTATTGAATATCCTGTATGTGAACAAGAAAATTGCTTTATTAGTAGATACCAAATATAGATGTCATAATAACAATTAACATAAAACATTTAAAAGGGTAAACACTAATTTAAAAAAATTTATTCATTAACAGAATGCCTATGGGAATATTCTTTGTAAAGATTAGATGTCATTAGAATGTTAAAGTTAACATGGAAATGAAGGCAATTTACAGATCCATATTTATATCGTGCAGAAATGTGATGAATTCATAATTACTTTCACTACTTTTCAAAAATGATGTAAAAATGTATGTTTGCAGTTCTACTCAGTACCTACACTTTGAGAGATCCACTATAATTTTTGCATCTTGACAAGACTCCTCCTTTCTTGTTGTTTTCAAGATAAAAGCACTGTTAAACATTTCCATTGCATGTCAAAGTTTAAATGTGAATTTCCTGTACTGAACTTTTGAAAATCTGATTATCAGTGACAATGGGAATGCAACTTTTTTTGTTGTTTTTGTTTTTCCAGTACGTGGCTGTATGCTTTTTGCTGCCTGCCAATTTTTTGTTTCTTTTATAAGCTGATTTGAGAAGAGTATTTGAAAGACTCTGGCGGATAATTCCTCTAACAATAATAAGTTCGAACTTTATTATGGAGAATATGGTAATACATTCTGTGGTCTATCTGTCAGTTTATAAACGTATTCCTGAGTACAACAGGAGAGCGAGCAGCTGCAGCCTAATGTTTTTGGATATAAAACAGAGATTGGAAATTAACTAGAAAGAAATAAGGGTGGGACATTTTCCAGGTATTTGATCTTTAAATACTACTGTATTTAAACCAAGTTCTTGATTGGTGCCATGGTGGCTGACTTGTAATGCATAAAACATTTCATAGGTACAAATAAAGGAATAAAGTTTGGCTTGGTATTTTGGGGGGTACATCATGAATCAATTTTCTTCGCGAAAGGGACTTCCTACAGTTACTTACTTCCACAGGCCCAACAAAGATGAAAGGTGATACTCCTTCCCAAGCAAATGTCAGCCAGAACTGATTTTTATCACTCAGCTCAGTCACGACAAGTTGTTAGAGTTTAGTTTGGCATTCAGATCAGAATGAATGTGATAATAAAAGGAACTTGGTCAATTGATCTTTGGTCAGTGCTAACATTTAGTGACGCTTGAAAAACGGTGGTTCTGGGGTTGAACCTAAACCACCCTGCAGATTCTCCATTATTTGACAGAGAGCTGGATTACCCAATCTAAGCTAAAGGCCATTCCTATCACTCTGACTGTCTGTTGAACTCCTGCTTCAGCCTTCATATTATGTCTTCACAGATAGTAGAGTGGTTGAGATTCTTGCCTGGAAAATACACAGTGGTGAATAAGCAGCTCATACTTAAAAAGTGTCACATGAGGTGAGGTATCGATTTCCACTACCTTAGAGTACCTTTTTCAGTATTGGAATGTCCTTACTTGTATGTATTTTAGGGACTATGGGACATTAAAATTAATGTTTCAACCTCAGTTTTTTGTGTGTTGCAAAAGAAAAATATATTAGGTTTGAAAAAATTGCACAAATAACTGTGAAACCAGATCATGTGTTTTCACTCTAGAGTAGTTATCTAAAACAGATCTTTCAACCTACATCACATCTTGTATAATGAGGGTCATTTATCACTTGTATTTCTGTTATAAATGAAATGAAAGCAAATTAAAATTTTTTTATGACCATTTCTTAGAGGTGATTTACTGCCAGAGTGTCAGTCATGTGAGAACACAAAGTACAAACCATAATGTACTTCAGGTGATAAAAGTTGTGGTAATGAGTCCTAAAACAACTTGTTTCATGTCATAAAAAAGGAAGTTATTTAAAAAGTAAAATGAAAATTAAAGAATTAACAGACTGGATCTTACATAAGGGAGGCCCACAGCACGGTTCCTCTCCACCGTTCTCTTGACCTCTTCCAGGCTTCCGTAGTCCCACCGAGAAAGTTGGAATCCCAGTGACCAGTAAGCAGGAATGACAGGCCTGCCAATTAGCTAGAGAGGATGGAGGGATTTCATCACTGTCAAAGTAACTTGTCCACTAGTTTTGTACAACACCAAAATATTGATCCATGTATTGCTTTGGATTAAAAAAAAAGTCACCTCAAGGAACTCCTGCACCACTTGTTCTGGTGTGTCTCCAAAGAAAATGTAGAAATCAAGAATTCCACCGATGGTCCTGTAGGTCACTGCTGGAGCAGGCTGCAGAGTCACCTCTGAAAAAAACAATTAAAAAATGAAATAAAACAAACATTATCCTAACACCATAATAAACAATAAGAAGAACATTTGTCACCAGCTGCTAAAAAGTAAACAATGTTTAACCCTGTTTGTGTTTGTCTGTTAACAATATCAACACAGTTATTGTTGTATGACATATTTGCATAAAACTACTTGATCCTTATCAATCAGGCTTTAAGCGAGGCCATTCCACTGAAACCGCTCTTCTCTCAGTTGCAGAGTCACTACGGGTTGCCAGATCGGCTGGTACCTCCTCAGTACTCGTACTCCTTGACCTGTCTGCTGCTTTCGACACCGTCAACCACCTCATTCTCCTCTCGACGCTATCTAAGCTTGGCATCTCGGGACCGGTCCTCTCGTGGTTCACCTCGTACCTTGCGGAAAGATCTTTCAGAGTCTCGTGGCATGGACAGATGTCCAGTCTGCATGAGCTGGCGACGGGTGTCCCGCAGGGCTCGGTCCTTGGTCCTCTCCTCTTCTCTTTATACACCACCTCATTAGGCATAAACTGGACTCCAAACAGTCTGCCTCCTTATATTGTTTCCTTCTTTTTAATTTCTTGCTTGTATGTTCTCTCAATGTAAGTCGCTTTGGATAAAAGCGTCTGCTAAATGACAGTAGTAGTAGTAGTAGTAGTAAAACTTTGCCATTATCTGTTGAAGTCAACCTTTATTGTCTCCTATAGTATATGTTTGTTTGTTTGTTTTATTTTTAAGACTGGATAGAGTATTTATAAAATTCTTAGAAAGATAACATCACAAGAATGATGTCACTGACATTACTAAATACTATTTAAGGTTGTGCATAATATTATTTTCAGAACTTGACCAAAAAAGCCATAACTATATTTTTAACATCAGATATGCATTTCTTAAATAAACCTTTGTCTAATATATATTACATAATTCAATAGCTTTTATTGAAAAAAAAAACCCCAAAATATCAAATGAATAAGATTCTCACCTGCAGACCTGACTATAAATGGGATAAAAAAATGAGGACCATTTTTATTGTTTTTAGTCTTCTTTGACTATAAATTTTTCCCTTTGATTAAAACAGCAGCCTTATTTAATTAAAGAAGAAGCTTTATTTGGGATTTTTCATGAAGCATTCATGAAGCCTTTTGGCATTTCCAAATGGTTTTCCTCTGCAAATGTACAGTATATACTTCCTACAGTACAAATAATGTGTTTCCAAACCTTTCACTGAAATGTTTTTGTTGCTGTTGTTTGATTTTTTCTTTATGGAGTAGGTTATTGCAACATATTGCACTTTTCCAAATCACCAGAGTCCTTTCGTAACGTGGACAAAAAACTGCATAAAATGGGGTGCATGAGTGTGTGTCTGTGTGTGTGTGTGTGTGTGTGTGGGGGGGGGGGGGGGG